>BSBM01002357.1:152500-435000 GCA_027924585.1 Larix kaempferi
AATCTTGTTGAGATATTGTAACTTTAAAGAATATTATATTTGTACTTTATTATTCCGGAGATGTTTCATTCCTCCGTGAAGATCTTATTGTATATCCGGAGATGTTTATTCCTCCGTCGGAATGTGGTAAGTCGGGTTATTAGACTTCCCTAGTGGGGGTCGGCCCTGTATATGTTATGTGGGTCAAAGGGTTATTAGACCACCCTAGAGGGGTCGGCCCAGTCAGTTGTAGTGGGGTATTTAACCCATTGGTTAAATACGAGCCTACGTGTACTTGTGTAAAAGATATGTCAGAGTAGTGTATAAATAGAGGAGGTGTGTTCCTCATTTGATACACACACTCACACACTTGAGGATAGCGCACTTGTGGAGGAGAGGTCTGCTATTGTGGAGGAGGAGATCATGTCTTTGGTTTGCATCTTTGTATATTGCTGGTCATCTATATTGAGGAAGCTTTACTGGGTTTTCTACCCCATGAGGGTTTCCCAGGATAAACCTGTGTCTCTTGTGTTTATGTATGCTTGTTGTTTCTTCAGTGATCCTGTATATGCTATTATTGTGAAATGGAATGTAATGCTGCTATTTTATGTCTTATCATATTAAATCTTAACATGGTATCAGAGCTAACCTGAAGGAAGGCAAGGTATGGCACTTACGACACTTGCTTTACTTACGACAATTTGAAGGTTAGGGTTTTACATAGCAAAAACCAGTCATCGTGGCACTTTCGCTATAAATCCATTTATACGAAGTTTCAAGGTCTGAAAATTTTACAGGTCGAAGATAACATCCCCAGGTACCTTGTGTCCAAAGGGCACCCTCAGTTTCGTTGTACTTTATGAGTTATGATCACTACAAGTTAGGGTTTCTGCCTGTTCCAGATCTCAGTCAAAATCAGGTAACCTTGGAAAAAAGGTCATAACTTGGGCTAGGAGGATCCAAATGAAATTTAGTAAATAGTGACAGGTAGTACAAAGACTGTACTATCTCAGGAAACGTTTTCAGAGGCTGAAGATGAACCAGTGACACGTGGCACGTCGTACAAGTTCGCTCTCCTGTTTTATCCCATAAACAGGTCACGTTGCGACACTTGGCATAACTCTCTCTCAGAGAGTCCAATTGAGGTCAGATCTATCAGGATAGAAAGATAATAGGGCAAGCTATCTCAGGAAACGTTTTTAGAGGCCGAAGTTCAAGCAGTACAAGGTCGCTCTCTTGTTTTATCCCATAAACAAGTCATGTTGCGACACTTGGCATAACTCTCTCTTAGAAAATCCAATTGAGGTCAGACCTGTCAGGATGGAAAGATGACAGGTCAGGCTACTGCAAAAAACATTTTCAGACCCTGTGGAGCAAAAATTTCAGAGTTAGAGCAGAAACAATCAGGTGCATATTTCTGTCAAAACAAAATTATTTTTGGAGCACCTTTATTCATGGCTTCCGGAATTTAGGGTTTCGGAGAAAGTTAGAATTTTTGGAATTGGAGTCCACGGCTGAATGCTACTCAGGAAAATCGAAATTTAGAGACAAAGATCGAATTTTTTGGTTGGGTAGAAGACCGGGCTTGATCAAACTCTAGTTCGGGATTTTGATCAGAAAGATGGAAAATTAGGGCTTCAGCAAAAGTTGGAATTTTTTAAGTCTGTAACCACGGCTGGAAGATCCTCAGAAAAATAAGAGTTTAGAGCCTTGGATCAAACCTTTTGATTGGACAGAAGGGTGGGCTTCATCAAACCCTAGT
Organism: Larix kaempferi; assembly: GCA_027924585.1. NCBI lineage: Eukaryota > Viridiplantae > Streptophyta > Pinopsida > Pinales > Pinaceae > Larix > Larix kaempferi. The sequence goes on from BSBM01002357.1 coordinate 154,242, forward strand.
TCGAGTTCCTGTCCAGAAGATCTAGAAGTTTCGAAGGCAATTTTGAGGGGTCAAATTTTGGAGATTTCAAAAGTGAAGTATGCTAGTTTGATCAGCTCAGCAAGACACATCCTTCCATCCATTCAGAAGCATGAAAGTCAAAGATTGAATTTTTAGGGTTTCTCTAGAAATCCCTAATCAAGCTCCAAATCAAGTTTCAGGGGGAGTTGAGGCTAAGGCCTTACATAAGAAGACTACAAGAAGTCTCGACAGGTATGACTTAAGGAGGTTCAGGTATGTCTTGAAATATGATTCTTGATTAAGTTCATAATGTGTTTGTCTTCATATTATTTATTAGTACAATCTTGATTATTGTTAGAATTGTCTTATCACCCTAGTAACAGTATGAATGCATGTGAATGATCGAAGACATTCATTGATTAGGGCTATATGATTGTACTAATGCATTATGGTGTTGTGTGAGGTTGATGTTGTCTGCTAACAAGATACAGGTACATCACAAAAGACAAATCAAGTTCCATGACCATGACAACATGAAGACAAAGACTCATCCATAATATTTGTTCTACTTACGAGGTATGTATGACTTTGTTATATTATGCTTAACCTATGAGACATGCAGGTTCTAGCTCAGGATCTCTAAATCATTGAAGAGATTGTTTAGGATGACACTAGTGCACACTTGAGCATGCACAGTGGTACAGAATGAATACAAGTTCAAAAGACATATAGAAGATCAAGTGGGAGGCAACCACACAAACATAAAAGATAAGTATTTGAGTTGTTATTTGAAATAGTAAATGATATTTCTTGTATGCATATTTGTATTCCTAGAATATATCATGCTGAGTGTAAAAATTCATAGAGCATTGAATAGTATACTACTAATATGCATATGATTGGTAAGTTGGACAAACATTCCGTTGTTGCTTGTCTAGAATGAAACCTCTTTGCTGACATGCTGAGAGCTGTGCACACTCTCGATAGTATGTTCTGGTAGAGATGGAAGGCATCTAGATAGCCACTGTATGCATACAGGATATGGGAAAGGGTTGTGCCAAAGTATTGATCAAAATGGTTGCATAACTATGTAAATGATATCTGTATGCATAATAGGTTATCATGTCAATATGATTTGATGATTATGAAGTATTACTAATCATGTACTTAATTTTGATTTGTAGGAAAGATCATGATGAATGATGAACACTGAACAAGCGATGGATGTTAAACAAAAAATATTTTCAAATCAAACACACTATAGAAGGCTTGTGGCTAGAAGATTCTCTTAGAAAGAAGAAGAGAATCATGATGAGATGTTTGCTCCAAGTGGCTAGATAAGACCATTCTCTTAATGGTGTAATTAAAGAAGAAGTGTGAATCAGGTTCTGTATGGGTTCCCAGGACCGATAGTAATTGATGAGAATACATGTGAGGATTGCATCATCCTTGAACACAAGTTCTAAAGTGAGCCGTAGACAAGTGTCTCCGAGAAAGAAAAGGGATTGTATCATCCTTGAACACTTGTTCTAAAGAGAGCCGTAGATGTATGTCTTCGAGAATGAATTTCTTGGTGAACATGTGAGGGGATTGGATCACCCCTGGGCTTCAGTCCGAAAGAAGAGTCGTAGATGTATGTCTTCGTGAATGAAGTTCTTGGTGAACATGTGAGGGGATTGGATCATCCCTGGACTTTAGTCCGAAAGAAGAACCATAGACGTATGTCTTCGTGAATGAAGTTCTTGGTGAACATGTGAGGGGATTGGATCATCCCTGGACTTCAGTCCAAAAGAAGAGCCGTAGACGTATGTCTTCGAGAATGAAGTTCTTGGTGAACATGTGAGGGGATTGGATCATCCCTGGACTTCAGTCCGAAAGAAGAGCCATAGACGTATGTCTTCGAGAATGAGGTCCTTGGTGGACGGTTGAGGATTAAGTCATCCTTGGACGTAGTCCTAAATGTACGGTGGAGGATTAAGTCATCCTTGGACGTGGTCCTAAATCTACGGTGGAGGATTAAGTCATCCTTGGACGTGGTCCTAAATGTATGGTGGAGGACTAAGTCATCCTTGGACGTGGTCCTAAATGTACGGTGGAGGATTAAGTCATCCTTGGACGTGGTCCTAAATGTACGGTTGAGGATTGAGTCATCCTTGGACGTAGGTCCTAAATGTACAGTGGAGGATTAAGTCATCCTTGGACGTGGTCCTAAATGTACAGTTGAGGATTGAGTCATCCTTGGACGTGGTCCTAAATGTACGGTTGAGGATTGAGTCATCCTTGGACGTGGTCCTAAATGTACGGTTGTGGATTAAATCATCCTTGGACAGTAAATCCAGTAATTCCGAAAGGAAGGATAGTCCTAAATGAATTGAGTGGATTAAATCATCCTTGGACAGTAAATCCAGTAATTCCGAAAGGAAGGATAGTCCTAAATGAATTGACTGGATTAAATCATCCTTGGACAGTAAATCTAGTAATTCCGAAAGGAAGGATAGTCCTAAATGAATTGAGTGGATTAAATCATCCTTGGACAGTAAATCCAGTAATTCCGAAAGGAAGGATAGTCCTAAATGAATTGAATGGATTAAATCATCCTTGGACAGTAAATCCAGTAATTCCGAAAGGAAGGATAGTCCTAAATGAATTGAATGGATTAAATCATCCTTGGACAGTAAATCCAGTAATTCCGAAAGGAAGGATAGTCCTAAATGAGATTGAGTGGACTAATCATCCTGTAAATAGATTGGGATTGCCTCGTCCCTAGACATGGTGAGATGTCTTAAAGTGATAAGGACTAATCATCCTGTAAATAGATTGGGATTGCCTCATCCCTAGACATGGTGAGATGTCTTAAAGTGATAAGGACTAATCATCCTGTAAATAGATTGGGATTGCCTCGTCCTTAGACATGGTGAGATGTCTTAAAGTGATAAGGACTAATCATCCTGTAAATAGATTGGGATTGCCTCATCCCTAGACATGGTGAGATGTCTTAAAGTGATAAGGACTAATCATCCTATAAATAGATTGGGATTGCCTCGTCCCTAGACATGGTGAGATGTCTTAAAGTGATAAGGACTAGTCATCCTGTAAATAGATTGGGATTGCCTCGTCCCTAGACATGGTGAGATGTCTTAAAGTGATAAGGACTAATCATCCTGTAAATAGATTGGGATTGCCTCGTCCCTAGACATGGTGAGGTGTCTTAAAGTGATAAGGATTGATCATCCTATAAGTTGATCTGGATTGCATCATCCATAGACATGAGAGTTGTCTTAAATCGAGAGGGACTGATCATCCCGTAAGCGGATCGGGATTGTATCATCCTTGGACCTATGTCCTAAAGTGAGAGGGATTGATCATCCCGTAATTGGATCTTGTGTGTTGCAGGGTATGCTGCTATTGTGTATACTTGTATTGATGAGGATACTTGTATTGATGATATCTATACTTGTATTGATGAGGATACTTGTATTGATGATGTGTATACTTGTATTGATGAGGATACTTATATTGATGATGTGTATACTTGTATTGATGAGGATACTTGTATTGATGATGTGTATACTTGTATTGATGAGGATACTTGTATTAATGATATTTATACTTGTATTGATGATGTTCTTGATCGTGATGATCTAGATGACGATGCTGCTGATCGTGATGATCTAGATGACGATGCTGCTGATTGTGATGATCTAGATGACGATGTTGCTGATCGTGTGATGACGATGCTGATGATCGTGTGATGACGATGCTGCTGATCGTGTGATGACGATGCTGATGATCGTGTGATGACGATGCTGATGATCGTGAGATGACAATGCTAATGATCGTGAGATGACGATGCTGATGATCGTGTGATGATGATGCTGATGATCATGTGATGACGATGTTGATGATCGTGTGATGACGATGCTGATGATCGTGTGATGACGATGCTTATGATCGTGAGATGATGATGCTGATGATCGTGAGATGACGATGCTGATGATCGTGTGATGACGATGCTGATGATCATGAGATGACGATGCTGATGATCGTGTGATGACGATAATCGTGAGGATCCAGATGATGATATTGTTGTACCTATTCAAGTGCTACAGAAGATAAAGACTCAATACTGAAGATGTCGATGTTCTAGTATTGAAGATGTTCTAGTAACTGCTTGAGTTACTGATGATGTTGAGAAAGCTTCCAATGATTTATAGATGTATCATGTATGATGTTGATGACTCCTTGCTCGTGCAGATGTTGTTATAATATCCTTCTCGTTAAGGGGGAGTGTTGAGATATTGTAACTTCAAAGAATATTATATTTGTACTTTATTATTCCGGAGATGTTTCATTCCTCCGTGAAGATCTTATTGTATATCCAGAGATGTTTATTCCTCCGTCGAAATGTGGTAACTCGGGTTATTAGACTTCCCTAGTGGGGGTCGGCCCTGTATATGTTATGTGGGTCAAAGGGTTATTAGACCACCCTAGAGGGGTCGGCCCAGTCAGTTGTAGTGGGGTATTTAACCCATTGGTTAAATACGAGCCTACGTGTACTTGTGTAAAAGATATGTCAGAGTAGTGTATAAATAGAGGAGGTGTGTTCCTCATTTGATACACACACTCACACACTTGAGGATAGCGCACTTGTGGAGGAGAGGTCTGCTATTGTGGAGGAGATCATGTCTTTGGTTTGCATCTTTGTATATTGCTAGTCATCTATATTGAGGAAGCTTTACTGGGTTTTCTACCCCATGAGGGTTTCCCAGGATAAATCTGTGTCTCTTGTGTTTATGCTATGCTTGTTGTTTCTTCAGTGATCCTGTATATGCTATTATTGTGAAATGGAATGTAATGCTGCTATTTTATGTCTTAGCATATTAAATCTTAACAAATCTTACACAAAGAGTAGGTTATTTCTTCCATCTATAACTTTTTATTGGCTCACCTATTTTGAAAACGGAAAAGGACCTACACAAGTACACACAAAAACATACATCCTAAAAAACAAAATTGTTGATTGATTAGGTTAAGACCATGATATCGAGGGCTAATGCTCGGCCTAGTCATTTTAGGGATGGGTTGACTTCCTTAATTAAAAAAAAAAATTAACATAAATAAATATGGAAAAATAACGCCGCACTAGAACGGCATGTTATCTACGACTGTATATAATTTTTTTAACAAAAATCCACCATTTGAATAACAAACCAGAGGGCTAACACAAACATATTCATTATATTTTCTTAAAAAAATAACATACCAACCTTAGGAGAACCCCATTTTTTTGGAGTTATACTTAATTTCAATAAATAATATTTATATATTTCGGAAGGTAATCCGATTGTCTACGTTTGATCTTCTTGCGCCATATTCCAAAAAGTTGTGTAGGTAGCTCTAATATTGCATTTTGACGTTGAGATTTCTGTTTTTCTAGAAGTCCATTGCGACTAACGTGTCATGAGTGTCTAACATTAGCTTACACCATCCCTAATATATTTGAAACTTGAAAATTGTTATGTAGTTGAAAGCTACTACTACTACTACTATTATTATTATTATTATTAAAAAAATATTATATTTAATAAGAATATTTATATAATTAAATAAGAATATTTATTTTCGAAAGCTTCAAAGTAAAATAGAAAGCTTTGAACCCTAAAATACAATAATTTTTTTTTAATATTATTTGTTAAAATAAAAATAGATAAAAAACAATTTTTTTTCTTGCCATTTAAAAATATTTGTTAAATAATTTAGATCTTTGTAACCTTTTAATTAATTAAGCTATGACTATTTAAAAATGTTTTTTTTCTTTTTTTTATAAAGAAAATCAAGCAATTCCTTTAAAAAATGTATTTCGTTACACTTCTTAAGGTTTTTTTTATTAAGAATGTGTATTCCCTAATTTGAATGAGCATAGACTCAAATGTAGAAGAGGGTCCATTATTATTATTATTATTTACTATGTGTAATTACTATAAATAATATCAATATAAATTTATTTTTCAATTCTACAAGGATTAGATTAAATGATAGTGAAGATGTGGTAATTTGGTCTTATGATAGTAAAGATGTGTTAATTTGGTACTATAATTATTTTAATAGTCATGGAGGCACATAATGCTATTGTTGTCATTGTAAATTTTTGTGTTCCTAAATGGTGGTGCAAAAAGATATGGAAATGACACATGCCTTTGAAGATAAAATTCCTTTTGTAGTTGTCATTTGAAAACATGCTAACATGGGACAATTTGATGATCAGAGGGTGGAAGGGGCCTAACATGTGCCCTTTATGCAAAACAGGCCTGAGTCTCTTCATCATCCTTTTATAAATTGTTCCTTTAATGTTCTCCAATGATATCTCGCAGGAATAACTTCCTCAGTTGCTACAAGGGTAGACATGCACACATGGAGATCCTAGCTTTTATTTGTTTGGAAGTTTGGAAAAATAGAATTTATGTTATATTCGAATGAAAGTCTCTAAACATTTTTTCAAGTGGTTTAAGGATTGTTAACCTTTACAAGGAATATCATTATGTTGGTGAAATAAGAATGAGACAGAGGTAACTTAATGGCATTCCTCGTTCTCTTATGGCCATTAGTTTTTTTGATGGGGCAACACAAGATGGAAGGTATGTTGCGAGTATTCTACTGAAGATTAACAATGATCATTTCTTTTCGTTAAAATTAAATTGTGGAATGGGATCCAATACAAAGATAGAGCTTTTGGGCATGTGGTGTTTGGAAAATTTTGCTTCCTCCTTGGGTATAGATACCTTACGAATCTATGGGGATTCCTTGGTTATTTTCAATCGGGTCAATCATTTATGCAACCTTCAATCTATCTCTTTGTAGCAGTGGTGTTTGAGGACTGGGGCTCTCTTGGCTTCTTTTCATGCCTTGTATATTGAACATATCTTCAGAGATCTAAATTCCACTGTGGACAAATTCTCTAAGGAAACTTTCTTAGTGGCTGAAGGTATACTTGTGTGGGTAGAATTTGTGGAAGGTTCTCTTGAATGGTGTGGCTTAGTTTCATACTTTTTCTGAGTGGGCTTCTTCCCTTTTTTCTATGGGGTTCTTGTGTGGTTCATTATGGTCTATTTCTTTGTATCCGGTTTGATATTTTGTCTTATTTTGGCTGGTTCTCTTAGTAAGCAAACCGGGGTGGTTTTTTGTTGCTCTAGTCTCTTTGAGTTCTTTATGACATGATGAACAATATTTGTCAAACTATGTACATTTTTATTCAAGTAATAACAAAAGTAGTGTTTTTTTGCCTGAAAAAAATAATATAAATATTTTTACAAATATTATATTAATTTTAATTAATCAAATTGTTTAACATTAACATTTTCAAAAACAAATTATCAATTTAAAATCATTTAAAAATTAAAATGAAGAAAATAATTAATTGATATATAGTTAATAAATAAAAACTTAATTAATTGATAAATACATATAAAAAATAAAAAATTAATTAAATACTTTTTCTTTAACTTTATTAAATAAATAAAAAAATAATTTAATAGTTTTTCTTTAACTTTTTATTAAAATATTAATGTATCATTTTTTATGTCCCTGAAGGGGATCATCTATGGATCGACATAACCCTATTAATCTCAGCCCTACTCTGTTTTAATTTTTTTATTTCTAAGGTTTTACATGGTTACAATTTTATTTATTAAATTAGTTTCTATAAAAACCTATTTATCTTGAATGTAATTGGTTATGAAACAATGACGTAACTCTTGAAATTAGTGCCCCGGGAGGGGGTGTCCTGATATCGTTATCATTTTACAATACATGTACATTGTGCAGAGAGCCTCCACTGCATTGTTTCAATCGATGTGCATTGTGCAGAGAGCGTACACTGCATTGTTTCAGTGGATGCACTGCATGCAGCGAGTGTGGCAATATGCATGCATACCATGCTGGGCAAGTGGTGGTTGTACACCAATTCTCACTCATTGCTAATTCAAGGTTTTTTTCTGAGAATCTAGCGGCCACATTAGAAGCAAAACGAGGATGTAACCCAGGGATTCTGATCCGAAACCTATGTATAAACCAAGAATTGAAGTCTAGTAATCTAATCTGTCCAATATTCTCCATAATTTTAATCTCGATCCGATCCATTCGCATTCTTTAGGCCTATATCCATGGTGTAGGTAGGTTTTCAGAAGAACTTTGTTTTTCTCCAATTTTCATCCATGGAAGCTGCAGAGGCCTTGGTGATGGCCATGGAATGATTCAAAATGTAAGTGGCAGGATGGCAGGCGGTTCAAAACAAATAGAGAACCATTCAGTTCAAATGCGGTCAGGCACAGTGGTGTGTCGCTCTCTCTCTTCGGTTCTTTTGTAGAGTAGGTGAATTTGTGGTAAACAATCGGGGAAACTTGGCTGAATTCGATGTGCCATGGTAATCCTGGCCATCTCTACTCGCAATATGTATTATTATTTATTTTGTTTGGTTGGCAGGTGGCACTCCTTTCACGTTGTGTTCGTTATGGTGATTACAACTAAACGTTGTTTTTTATTACATTTGGAACAGTGTTATGGTGATTATAGAAAATCTCGTTTGGTTTTCATTCGAGGATACTCGTAATTCAAATTATTGTAATATTTATTTATGATCATAATCAGATCACCTGAATGTTAATTTTTTACTTACCTTTTACTGCCTCTACTTTCTCTAACTCGTAGCTTCTCTCTGATTTCCTCCATGATTTTAAGTTCACTCGGAAGAGACTTTGATGGGATTGTTATTGTGTGTGCAAGGTGAGCATGATAACGATCAAGAATTTTGTGGAGATTATATTGAACTTTGGCGAGCATTAACAACAACACTTTTCCACTATCCTCATCTTGTAGCGACTCTGAAAACCGAAACACACTATTATGAGCAGCACGTGCCAATGTAAGCATAAGACCTTCGTAACATTCAATCATGTCCTATTTTCTTTGGGAAGCTTGAATGATCTCATCCAGTGGAGCCAGAGGTGGCAGCTGTTGTTATTTCTACTACATGAAGAATTGAATATGCAGGGTTAAGGAAAATTCGGAAGTCGGGATAGGAATGTAATCAGTAATACTAATTCCTAGGCGAAGGTTGTTTCACCATCTCTTTGGAGTCTTGGCAGGAGAGACGTATTGAATTGACAAACACCTCTACTTTCACCGGTCCAGCAAGGTACGGTTGACAATCCGAACCAAGCTTCCAATGCCATGAGAAGAGCCACTTCTAAATTCATTTTTTATAAACATCCCTTTTTATTGAGATTATCTTTGATGTAGATTGAACCAAATTTATATATACATGGAACCATGTTCCTTCTAATTGGTTGGGAACCCAAAGCCGAGCTGGCTACAGGTCTAACTATTTGGCCTATCCATTAGTGATTCCGATGGCTATCTCCACCGGCCACGCCAGTCAAACTTCACCCTGCCATTAACTTACCATTATGTTCTAATGTTCGAGGGTGATATGCACAGTTCATCTTTTGCACGATGGAATTTAATGAAGGAATAAGGATTTAAATTTAAAATCTGAACAACAGAAATGTGCCATCTACAAGTCAATATGAGACTCAAACTTAAATTTGAAATGGCGTGTATTATATTCGTTCCAACAAGCTATTAATTTTTGAATGGAAAGAATCCCAGGGCGTCTAGTAGTAGAGTAAGTATCATTCCATTATTTCATGCATTGGATATCTAGTTGGAAAAGTAGAGGGATCCAATCCATAGGCCGACCATCACTACTGGTGACCATCTAACCTTCAATTATTATTTCTATTTCTTATTTTCTGAAATTTTGACTATTTCTTATTTTTTCCCATTTTGACTATAGGATGATAATGGTCATTACTCCATAAAGTTGATTATTGAAATTGAAATTGCCAGAAAAGTGATTAAGAGTTCAACAAAGAACCTGAAAAATATTGCTTGCGCAGAGGCACTCTACGGCTCTCGTGGTACATAGGGTAAACCACAGAAATGTTGAACTCTCCATAGAATTCAAATAATTTTGAATAATGGAAAAGAGTGGGCTTGAATTACCTGCCCTAAAATCCCTCTCAAGAAGAAATAGTAATTAAACATAATCTTATTACTCCCTGGCCTGGAGTGCTGGCTCCGCCTGCTAAGGGCGCTATCAACCATCCTTTTTCCGCACTCGTTGACATGGATTGGCTCTCTTGAATTGATCCAATTAGTTTAGTATTTTGCCTCTCTATAGTAGCATTTGGTTCTTAATAATAATAGCCTTTGTTTAACACTATTTTTTCCTAGTTTCTGATAAATCATTTTGTTTCTGTAAAACTAAAAAATCTTGTGGTGTATCAAACTAGATTTTCTGGGGATGTTTCCTTCCTGTAGTTTTTGATATAATCAGGTACACTATTTTTATGGTTGCTATGTGGAAAAAGGAATATGATTTTGGAGATGAAACTCGATCAAAGCAAATCATCCAAACCAATTCGGATGAAATGGTTAAGATCTAACATCATATATATTTTCTACAATTAAATGCGATTGCTATTGTGTATTAACAGTATTGGGACAGTGCACTTAATTTATATTTCATCGCACCCACCACAGTTCAATTCAACTCATTAATAGAAACAATCCCATTCATTCTTCATTAAAAAAATGGTAATGCATTTTTAGTTGAACTTCATTGTTATAGCTATAAGAAAATGAAGAATTTTATTATCCACCAACTTCCAAAATCCTTGCTACATATTGTATACATTTCAACTGGATTTCATTACAAATTTTGTGTTTGTGGTTGTTTTTGGAAAAAAAGGAAATCTTATATTAGCCTGTTTACGACATACAAATTTAGATTAAGACAAGTGGATATGTGTGCATCTATATCCCACATTTACAACTAAACATAAATTTCCATTAACATTGTGCATTGTTTGACAAAGTTTCACATTTCCCATCTTGCAACAACACGGGCAATGGCAATGTCGGGGACATTGCCACCATGTGGCTCTTGTATTTTTAAAATAATTTACATTCATTCTAAATTAATTTTAAATATTAAAATAACTTACATTCATTAATTCATTCCCATTAATATCATTAATATCTTTAGTATTAATCTTCAATATTAGTAAAAATATTGGATACTCGTATTCAAGCCCCCTTCCCTATTTTGAGTTTTTTCTCTCATCAAACAATGCTTCCTGATTAAATTCACTGGCAATTTCAGCATCTAAGACTAGTTCTGCATATCCGCTACATACCCTAATATTCCCATTTCTTATGTCCAAGTCTTTATCTATAAAGTTAAATAGCATACATTGCAGAATTTTCCCATCTCTTATGTCCAAGTCTTTATCTATAAAGTTAAGTAGCATACATTGCAGAATTAGTCTTGTGGTAGGAATCAGGGACCTATAATACCTTGCAATGAAAACTTCATGATATATAACCACTTCAAGATGATCTAAAATATAGGGAAAGTATAATATTTTTTTAAAGACATAATCAACTGAAACTTTTACATCAAAGAAGTTTCCCAACATTTAACTGTTGTAATTAGCTATCTGTTTTAATAGAGTATCACACCAAAAATCTAAGTTGTTCGTCTTGACTCTCCCATACTCATGTCTTTGCAAGGCATTGCAAGGAATATATGTAATAGGAATATATGTATGCAAGGCATTGCAAGGAATATATGTAATAGGAATATATGTATGCAAGGCATTGCAAGGAATATATGTAATAGGAATATATGTATGCAAGGCATTGCAAGGAATATATGTAATAAAATGTAGTGGTGGTTATTATATGGAAGGCAGTGGTGATTCATATATGTAACAAGAGAAATAGCTGCAAAGCAGCAACTCCCTGCCTTGACATCATGTTTATTAGGCATATGTTTATTGTTAAAATATAATTGATGTGATTATAAAATAAATCTTAATATTTATGATATTTTGTTGTTTATTCATTATTGAAAATACTAGTAGTGATAAAAGTTAATAAAAAGAAATAAGTGTCTTTTACTGATAGGTCAACCATGTTTATTGTTGAGATATGGTTGATGTACTTATAAAATAAATCTTAATATATATGATATTTTAGTGTTTATTAATTATTGAAAATACTAGTAAAAAGAGTCAATAAGAATTGTCCTTTGTTGAGCTGCGAGATAGATCAATCAATAAATTTATTATGTTCCCGAAGGGGATCATATATTTATTGGGAAGAACCTATTATTTTGCAGCTAAAGCCTATAAATAAGTATAATTTTTTCTTCAACTATAGTTTAACTATACTTTGAAACATATTATATTAAATGGAAATTTTAAAATGATTTTTTTTAAATTCCTATTGGTGGCAGCAGGATGATTACTCCTCGTTTTTCCCTTCCCATAAGGGGGCGGTGGACCTATGTCATCATGATTTAAATGTCTTCTGCAGTTTTTAATGATCTTGGCTAAGCCTACAAAAATCCCAATATAGGTCCTACCCTGCGCTACAGAAACCAAGGAATGTCGTTACAACTTTTGTTTCGTCAATGCATGTCTGTCCAACAAACATTAAATTCTAATCGCAGAGAAACCACAGAGCCCCGAGGTTTGAGTTCAGTTGCGAGCCTCCATCATGTGCTTCGGTTAGGTAGAACACCTCCCCTGGCTGTCCGCTGGTGCTAGGGTTTGTAGAAGATCCAGGGTTTTCGTTAAGATAAATAGATCGTATTTTATTATCCTTCCGAGAGATATATGCATTTAAATTTCCTTAACAACCAACCATTCTTGGAGGCGTATTTATTCTAAATCCAGACACTCACACTAACACTTATTTGAAAAGCCAAGGATTCTCGACTGAAGGAGCTGCAGGCAAAGATTTGTGCAAAAGTAGTAGCTCACTCAGGCAAATCATTGAGATATCTAGGGTGGAATCTCCTCTGGAAAATCTGGAGGCGGCTGGTGTTTCCTTTGTTTCAGATCCATTCCCCATCAGAGAAGGCAGTAAGCATGGAGCAAGTAGTAGTGCCAGCAACATACCAGGTATTCATAAACCACCATGAACAATATTTCCGACCTCATGAATATCATAATTGTCCGACTGTTTTAACCTGTAATTCTTTATTGTCATGTTTTTCTTCTCGGTAAACTGTGTTAAAAATCAAAATATTTTTGTGAGGTAGAGCTGTTGCAGAGGTTGTGTTCTTGGTGTTATCATTCTATTCTGTACAGGAAAAATCTTTTGTTGTCATCTCCCTCCTGCAATATCCAAATAGCGGCCTACAAGACTGATGAAGAAAACAAAGAAGAAATTTACAACCCTGTATTAAGGTGAGGAGCATCCACATCACTGACCGGATTTGCTAAATTTTGAAAACCTCTAAGACACTAAATTGATCGCCAGTAAATATTATGTAAAACAATCTATATTATTAATCTTATATTAATAATACAATGTATAATAACTCGATGTTCCAAATTGGTGGAGCTGGGAGAGTTTATGCTAAATACTGATAATTTTTTGTCAGTTTATATATTCCATTTGGTGGAGTGATTTTGGTTTCTTTCAGAAAGTGGAATAGAAATTTTGGTGTTTTAATAAGTATAATATAAGTTTTTATTGTGTTGAAAAAAAAGAATATAAGTAGAATATAAATTTTTATTAGAATGGAATTTTGTTTTAAAATTTATATTTTTGAAATTATTTCATTAATTTTTATTTTAAAGTTTTTTCTTAAATTTATTTATATGTTGTAATGACATTGTAATACATGTTTCATTTATTTGCTTTTACTTGGCTACACAACAAAATTATTGATTTTCATGTAATAGATAATAATAATAATTATTAAATATTGAATATTTGTGTTTTGGATTTTAAATGGTGAATAAGAATGATCATAACAATTAAATATGGAAACAATAATTATAGTGGTGGAGTGCTCGAGTTTATTTTTATTTTTTAGTTTATAATATTTTAAATATAATTGAATTTATGATACTGAGAATATAGTAAGAAACAATAATTATAGTGGTGGAGTGCTAAAGTTTATTATTATTTTTTAATTTATAATATTATAAATATAATTGAATTTATGATACTAAGAATATAGTAAAAAATCAATGTTCTTATAGTGATAATAGAATACAATGTTTGTTTTATTTTGATGTTTTAATTTTAAAGTGGTAGATAAAAATAATAACAACTATATATTGAAAAAATAGTTACATAGTGGTGGAATTTTAAGTTTAAAATAATTTTATAGTGATAATAGAATACAGTGTATGCTTTATTTTGAAGTTTTGATTTTAAAGTGGTAGATAAAAATAATGGAAACTATATATTGAAAGAACAAATTTTAACATTACCAACTATATATATCAACTATGATCATAAAACGTAGTATAAATATTATGTGGTTAGTTTATATTGGAGGGTTTAAAACTCTAAAAAATTGCATGTGGTCATGATTCTTTATATAGTCTTTATAGGGAATACTTAGTTTACAAATGCTACCTATATGTTCAATACAGTGTCCATTCTAAGGTTTCTACACCCAGGATTTTGCTTGGATGGCCTAATCCATAGGAACAAAAAATATGGTTATAGACCATATCATTTTCCTTTGGGGACCACACACTTTGAATATAGAAATAAGACCTCGCAGATGCCTTGCATCTAGATTAATTCAATCATAAATAAGATATTGTGGAAATTTCAAGGTTTGCACACTAGGGATGTTCTCATGGCCTACCCATGGTTCAAGGTTAAATTCCCAAGTGGCATGGTTCTTAATTCTCTTCAAATTCTGCAAAGACGAAGCCATGGGATTATGACACAACATTTATCTCTGAGGGCTCATGGGACATGTATATGGACCATCCCATCGCACATTCCCTAAATAAGGAATTGTGGAAATTAATTGCAAGGTTTTATGGGATTCTATATATTTATTTTTGGTAGTGTTGGAAATTTAATTTCTTAAAAAATTTAGATTGAACTTATTTAGTATGCATTAGGATTTATATGCCAATTATTAGTTTTATTCAAAAAATTATTTCATATAATCAATTAATGACGATAATTAATAGTTTGAAATTCAATTTGTTTAGTATTTTTTTCTCTCCATTTTTCGGCCACTAGCTTAGCAAAATCACTGAAAAATTATATGGTGCTATTGCAATTATATTTTTTGAACAGTTAATACCATTATCCTGTGAACAATGGATCATGACAATATATTCTTGCTCCTCTTACAACATTTTCCATCTCGCAACAACACGTGGCAATAGCATTGTCGGGGACATTGCCACCATGTGGCTCTTGTTAAAATATTATATCTTGAATAATTTCAATGCGTATCGTATTTCATAGACATCAAATTAAAACGAGAAACATTATGAAAACACAAACCTCTTATTAAATGGATATAAAGTGTTATGTTCCCAACCATATTTTTATTATAAAAGGAACTTTCAAAACAACTTGTAAACATGGATTAAAAAGCTTATCCAGTTTATTGTGCAACAATATATATATTTGTAATATAAATATGATTTTTAATAGGGGAATTCGAGGTAGACAAGTCACACTGTTTGATCTTTTCATGGCGTGATCAAGTTTGTGGATCAGGAGGCTCCTGTATTTTTCTGACTCTCATTTCATATCTTTCCAGCCTCATATTACTTTTCTGACTCCCCTTTCATATCTTCTAACCTCATATTAGACGTAGCTGTATAAGGGCTAACTATAATGTCTCTGATTTGTCTAAATTTTGTAGAGCAATTTTTGGTTAAAAATTTGGTTTCTGTGATATGGGTAGTTTTATAATTAGGCAATTAATCTAGAATAGGAAATCCCAATTGCTAAAATTACAAAAATGCAAAAATAGCATGGCCAAAAAAGCGAAGCGGTTTGGTTGTATTTTATCCCACACGATATTAAACAAGATCCTAACAACATAGTAAAGCTTCGAGCAGTAATAATTTTGAATTTTATGATATTTTGAATTTTTTAAATTATTTTATATGTATATGAATAAATATTCATAATTTATTAATTAATTTTAGTTTAAATAATTACAAGAAAATTATTATTATCTTCCCATTTATAGTAATATATTAACGCCAAAAATTAATATTTATCTCAAACTCTGCTCATAAAATATTTACTTTCATATTATCACAAAATATCACTCTACCCAATTAAACCTTATCTTAACAACTCCACTCGCGTGACTAAACATCGAAAAAGACTTCAACTAATAAAATGCCATCATGTCAATCAATTGTATCAATCCATGATAGATGATAAATAAAAATTTTACTTTTATTTTTATTTTAGATACTTTAATTTTTTATAATTTTATTGATATTTATATAAAATTTAATCAATTTATAAATAAATATTAAATAATTATAAAATAATAATTTATATTTTTTTTCATATTTTAATTTCAAAATATTTAATTTTTATATTTTAATTAATATATATTTAAAATAACTTCAACAAACTTTATAATTTTTTAACCAATTGTAAACCATACGCTAATAATTTTTCTAAACAGTGATTACAATATACTCCATCCTCATAAGATATTTTCCCACCCTTACTATTTAGTAATAGATAAAAGTGAAGGATATTTTCTCACTTTAGTATTTAGTAATACATAACTGAAGGATATTATTTAGTAATAGATAAAAGTGAAGGATATTTTCTCACTTTAGTATTTAGTAATACATAAAACTGAAGGATATTATTTAGTAATAGATAAAAGTGAAGGATATAAGTCCATACGTATATCGGATTTAACTAGAATGCTAAGATTGGATTTCATATCTCTCATTTGTTCCTACTTATAATCCATTTGCAACATTATTTTTTTGCATTCATCTTTATTGTTAAGGAGATTTTACCTTTTAATATAGGGCAAATATTTTGAAATACTTAATATCCTTGGAGAAAGAGGTGCCCCCACATTTGAGACCTAGAATCCCATTTAAGTTTTAATCTTTCTAGTCCTAATGTAGTCTTGCTTGTTCTTGACCCTACATTCTTTAACCTGAGAAATTTCATGCTTGATATTGAGAGGAATTTGTTGAAGGTAGGTGGCTTCTATTTCCACTACTTTCCATCTAACCAGGGGCTAAGAATCACCTTATTTTACTCTCCTCATATGGCACCCAAAAATTAAAGCAAGCATTGTGGTTTAAACTTGAGACAAGTTATTCACCTGAGGGTATATTTCTAGAGAATATCACCTCAAAACCTATTAGTATTGGACCAATAAACAAGCCCTGGTGGGACTAGAGAATGAAGGTGAAGAAATATCGGGGCATACCACATAAAGAAGCTTATTGAGCATTCCCCTAGTGGATGAAAGTAATATAAGGGAGGAGTCACCCTTATGCAGAGAAGAAAATCACGAGAGGAAGAGTTTTTTTTTGTAGAGTTCGGTATTATATTACACTATAAGAGAAAAGTATACATATCAAAAGAACAAAGGCCTATGGCTTGTTGGGTTTTGTTTCATGCATGAGTAAAGATACAATAACCAGATATAGCTGGAAGTATAATAAAGACTGTCTAAGGTCCTAAGCTATCGTAGGATTCCCCCACATGCCAGGGGTTATGGCCTTGATAATCAAAATTGAGGTATACTAAGAGTTTGGAAAACATGATAGAAAATCCTTCTAATAGAACCAAAAAGAAAAGCCTTCTAATTTGCATCATCATAAGAAGGAGTTACCCCCGGTAGGCTGCAGCTTTGGGTTTATCATTTTACCTCGTAGGGAGAAGCAATTAGAGAGTGAGCCATGATCTCATTGTTCAGGATCGCTGAGTGGGCCTGACCTTGCTATGCTACTTTCCCCTAAATCCTCTAGCCAACACATCAAGCTTGCGGTTGATGTTCTCGTCCAGTGTAACCTAGTTCTGAGCGAAATACCGAATGCCATGATCCACAACAACTAGTCGAGCTTCCATAAAGGGACCCAACTGTGCTACCTTCATGATCTCATCCATACATTCTTTGAAATCCATGAAGAAAAGGGATTTTGTAGTCTAGAACAATTGCAGGGTGTTGGTGTTGCGAGTCTCCATCGATTTGGAGGATCCTATGTCCTCCACCAATTCCCCCAAATATTTCATTAATTTCTAGTCAAGGGCCTAGGATTCCCATCCTGACATCTCATTTACATGCGTACAAAGAGCTCCTTATCCTGTTGGCTGACTCTTTTCTCATAAAAACGCACGTCCCTTTACATATCCCATGTAACCCTGTTACAACAAAATCTCGTCATCATGAGTTTTGTGTCCTCTATATGCCTTGTTTCCTAAAGTACCTAGGCTAAAAGACGAAGAGAAGAGCTGATGTTCATCCCTTTAACTTTTGTTGTCACCCCAACAAGCCTTGTTCTCTGGAAAGGTGCGTCAGAGTAAGGGTGACATGCTCTACACATTAGCAGAGTGCGTCGGTGACTTTGTTTGCCTTTGCACAAGGTGTGTCACCCTTCCAATGGCACGTATTTCCCTTGTGCAAGGTGTGTCGCTGTTGGTTAAAATGGATAAAGAGAAGCTTCGAGTGACTTCTCGAAGCATGGATGGTGTGGACACTTATCCCTACATATCTAGGAAGGTGGAATTCGATCTCCTTACCTAGTGGGATGATCCCTTAAGCCTCTCCCCTAAATCCTCAACGTCTCCTATCCCTTTAGCCCTATAAATATGAACCCCCTCTCCATTGTTAAAGGAGGAAGGATAAAGTACCCATATGCTGGTGGAATTTGGTTAGGAGACCCTCTTCATCCAAAAGGAGGCTAGAAGGCAAGAAGGCTTTGATATTTGAGGCAAGATCACTTGATTTGGTGTTACAACGTCAAGGCATTGGTTGTAATTTCCCTACTTTGTATTTCCTGCAAATTAAATTTAATACAAAAATATTTCCAAAAACTTGTTGTTTCTATATTATTTAGGATTAACCTCTTTGACTATTGATCTAGTTAGATTCATAATCATATGTTTTTATTTGTTCGTTTGTTTCCACTCGCTCCATCTTATTTTGCAGCCAAAGATTGAGGAATTGGGAGTAGATCAAACGAGGAGAAAGGAATTACATTTATGAAGTAAGTTATATATCAATTACTTTTTAATTTAATCTAACTAGGAAGGATAGTTGTATTATGTACATGTTTTTTTCTAGATCTAAACTATTTAGACTAGAGAGATCAGTTTTTGTCTGCATTAACAGATTGTCTATAAACAAAAATGGCGACCATACTAGAGACTTATAGATTATAGTTTTGGTTTGTTTACAATTCTTGCATTTTATTGATTTTTCCTCTAATTGCGTCTCCCTCCATCGCATATTATTATCATAGAGTTTTTGGACCATCCAAACTCTGATTAGGTTTTATATTGAGCCATTTTTTTTTCTTCTTTGATATATATATATATATATATATATATATATATATATATATATATATATATATATATATATATATATATATATATATATATTTGGCTTGGATCCCGCCCGACGGACGAGGGAAGTTCATTGGCTGTGTCAGAGTCACAGTGACACACTTTTCCTTAGAGAAACCTGCATCACTGATGCTTTCTGTCATTTTGTATCCTACGTCATTGATGCACTCCCTTTATGTGCAGACCGCATCGCAGGAGCATCCGACGCTCTGGTGTACCTTTGCAGGGCTTGTCACCCCTCATCATTTGGTGCATACTTTAAAAACTCTCTTATTTTGATTTTTTGTCTTGATTCTTTGAATTATGTAGGTTGTTTTTCACAGTCTTAGAACCTCCTAGGTATAGCATGCTTTTTCCTTTGGCTTTTTTTAAGTTTAAACTTGATTTGGGTCATAGTTAGTCAAGTGAATGCACCTCTCATAGTGGTCAATTTCAATCCCTTGTGAACGCATTTAGTCTTGTGACTCGCTATCAGACCATCTAATCTATTCAGTTTGACTTCTCAGCCCCCCAATAGGTAGCTTTTGTCATTTCTTGCTCGAGATTTTGTGTGTTTGAAGATCTTGGGTGATTTACCTTTTTTGGAATTTTCAATTGGTAAAAGATTTGCAGTAGAAAAACTCTATAGTTATCTGAATTTAGATTAAAAGAATATCATAATTCTCATATTTATTTGAGTTCTTTGGTGTGAAGATAAAAAATTTCATATTATTTCCATTACGAGCTTATTTGTTGGATTGGTTTAAAGAGTTTTTATCTTTTGAAATAATTGTTTGAGTAACCTTTGGAAAGTGAAAAGTTGGTAATTCTTATGACTTCTTGGTTGTGAAAAAGTTTTTTGTCTCCTTTGAAGTTTTAAGTTTCATTTGAACTTTCTCAAAGTATTTCGAAAGGTAGTAAAAACTTGATTATTTTTTTATTCTCTCTCCATCTCTTTTAGTCTTCATTTTAGAATATGAGTTAGTGCATTTCAAAAGGAAATTCATCTTTTCGTTCTTTAATTGTAGATTTGTGTCAATTGAAACGAAAAAACTACAAAAATAGTTTGGATTTGGTGTGTTATGTTTTGCTTTTGTTGGGTTGTTGAAAGGATATTTTTCGTGTCTTTTGGTTAAATTGAGAGTATAGGTGTTTTGTTCATTCTTACTATCAGAAAAGGAAAAAAGACTTCTCCCTATCATTAGCTAGTTTTCATCCCTTCTTCCTTGTGTCGCTCATATAATTTGTTCAGCTTCTTGCTTTCCCTAGTTTATATCTTAGACTTAGGGCATCGATTGAATTCACTAGCGTGGATTTATGGAGCAATCACAATTTAGCCGGTTGTATTTGTTTACTCATGGATGCTTGAATAGATTCTTTGCAGAAGTAAATTCATTGCTTGATAGATATAGGTTGCTTTTGTTGTGAGTTGTTTCGGATATGGGCTTAGTGTTATGTCAATCTTGGAGCATCCACCTGTCAGTTTAATCCATGGGCAAGTGGATCGTGGCATACTTGGAGTTGGATTGATCTTCGATGTCTCTTTCTTTGAGGGGATGAATATTGCATTATGGGGGATATCTTATGGAGAACATGTACCATTATGTGGGCCTTCATTTTTTGTCAAATATTAAACATTTATGATGTTTAATGGTCTCAGGGTCTCAAAGATGGTCGCACCCTAGCATAGGACTTGTTCACTTTGTTAAGTCTGGGCTTTGGAGCCTTGAAAGGGGTCGATGGTCAAAGTGCTTTTGAAGAATGACCTCTCTAAGAGGTTTCATTATGGAATTGACCACCTTTTGTTCCTTTATGAGTTGGTTAAAAAAGTAAACAAAATATCATCATTATTTTAATATTTTATTAAAGAGAATCAATCGCTCATAATTACTTTTGGGTGTTTTGGTTAGGAAGGTTGTGGAGGATTTTTTATAAAGTGTACATAACCACTTTGACAGAGTTTGTTATGAGGGGATTATGTAACTTTGTACTTCTATTCCTGGTTTTCACTATAATTTTTATTACAACGTAAAAATTTCTCCTGTCATTTGAGTTTTGGGAGACCGACTCAGGTACAGATGATATGAACCATACGCAAAACCTTCCCTCAGTTGCTCAGTCCCCAAATCATAATTTTTGTGGAAGCTTCAGAGTATAGCGTGGTCTTTTCTTAGCTCTCGATTGCTTGATGATTACATTAGGAAAAAGTACGACCCCTGGAATTCTATAGTGATCATAGCCGCCACCAGATGGTTTCTCAAAATGTAGTAGGGGCAAAGACGGCTACCAGGTCTGCTTTATTTTGTGTATTTTGAAGGGAAAAGGACACACCGCACAATAAAGAAGATTTAACTGCACAGTAGATGGATACCTTCTTTTTTTTTCTTCGAACTTAGTGGACCATATAATGGAGAACTTCAATTTTATCTTCGTGGAACACTTTCCTCACTAAGAATTAACTTCGCAGTTTTAAATGCGCAGCAATTAAGTTTTACTTCAGAGCATTCACCTCGCGGCAAGTAACTGCGCAGCATTCACTTCGCGGCAAGTAATTGCGTGATTTTGACTTTTCACTGCGTGGTGAGCTTTAGAGTGATGCGAAGTTAACTTGGCCGCAATACTTTACTTCGCAGACTTCACAAACACTTCACGGAATACTTAACAAATATTCCAAACTTTATCATCAAATAAATTTATCTAATGCATAACACCTTAAAACATCTAACATGAAGTTACTCCATGTTAATTTAGAACTTGCACTGCAGTGAACTATTTGCAAATCTTGATTTCTTTTACTGTGGGTAAATGTAAACAATATTCACGCAAGTAAAACTAGAGATGATGTGTGACTTGCAATATACACTATTCTTGAGAATGAAACATAAAACATAGACTTATATATATCTACCATAGTAAACTGCGTAGCTCCTCAATACATGGAAATGAGTTTCACTGCAATATTTTACATTCACAGAGCTTGGGCTCTTGATACAAAATTCAGGGATCTTCACTTCTACTCTGAGGTAATTTCTCTCATACACATCTCTCTCTGAGTTTTAACTATGAGCTTCTATTTATAGATTTTCCTATCAACCAACTTAGGATTACTTCACATGGAAGCTATAGGAGTGCATTAAACACTGTAATAAATTCTATCCTAAGGTTTTCTTGACTTGCAAACTATTAATGTTGTTACATAAGTGCAAACAAGACATGCGCCGGATTGGCTATGAACTATCTGACAGACTGACATTGCAGACACCACGCTGACACACTCATTCTGACAGGATGACTGACAGAGTCGGCGTAGTAAATACATGATCAACTCATTTCATTAGATATTTCCAACACTCCCCCTTAATTATGAGCGGATGGGGATCATCAAACAAAATTAAAATATTATAAACTATTTCAGAGCTAAAACATGCTCTGTTCATGACATAGTTCACTGTGTAAAAATTTTCATTCCCAAACAACTTCGCAGATACTGAAATGGGTCTTTTGCCAATGGTTTGGTAAAGATATCTACTACTTGATCTTCGAACTTGCAAAATTCTAAACAAATTTCTTTGTTGTTTATCAATTCTCTGATGAAGTGATACCTTGTGTCGATGTGCTTGGTTTTTTTGTGGTAGACATGATTCTTTGACAGTGAGATAGCTTAATTGTTGTCGCAGTAAATAACTGTAGGTTCTTGTTGATGCTGCGACAGATCACTTAACATCATACGCATCCAAACGGCTTGACATGCAGTTCTTGTAGCTGCAACATACTCTGCTTCTGCTGAAGAAAGAGTTACTATGGGTTGTTTCTTTGAATCCCATGATACAACACCCATTCCTACATGAAATGTATTCCTAGAGGTGCCTTTTCTATCATCTATGCTGCCTCCATTATCACTATCAGTGTATCCAATGAGTTTCAAATTTTCTGAGGTGGAATACAGAATACCAAACTCTCTTGTTCCACTTACATACCTCATAATTCTTTTACCTGCTTGCCAATGCGATTCTTTTGGTGACTCCATGAATCTTGAGATTAAGCTGACTCCATACATGATGTCTAGCCTTGTTCCTATAAGATACATAAGGCTGCCAACAAGCCTTTTAAACAGTGTAGGATCTACATTGGATCTATCATCATCCTTGCTTAATTTCAAACCTGTTATCACTGGTGTTGGAGTTGTTTTGCTATTTAACATCTTAAACCTGATTAATACATCACTTGTATACTTTGACTGAGATATAGATATCCCATTTTCATTCTATTGGACTTCAATGCCCAGAAAGTACTTCGTAAGGCCCAAATTTGTCATTTCAAATTCACTTTCCATGACTGTTCTAAATTCTTCTATGCCAAAATCACCAGTAAATATTAAATCATTTACATACAGGTAGACAATCAGCTTATTACCTTGCTGGTTGATTTTTGTGTATAGCGTTGGCTCACATTCACTTCTGTGAAATCCATTCTGAATAAGGTATGAGTCAATGCGACTGTACCAAGCTCTAGGAGCTTGCTTCAAACCATACAGTGCCTTTTTTAGTCTGTATACTCTGTGTCCTTGTCCTATAACTTCATAGCCTTGTGGCTGCTCCACATGTACTTCTTCCTCTAAATATCCATTTAGAAATGTGGAATTAACATCCATTTGATAGACAAGCCATTTCTTTTGTGCTGCGATGGCCAAAACTATTCTGATAGTGTCCATGCGAGCTACAGGTGCAAAAGTTTCATTAAAGTCTATGCTAGGTTGCTGAGTGAACCCTCTTACTACCAATCTCGCCTTGTGCTTCTGCACATTTCATTCAGCATCTTGCTTGCTCTTATAAATCCATTTCACACTTATTACATCCTTTTCCTTAGGAACATCAACTAGTTACCATGTTTGATTCTTCTCAATGCATTCTATTTCTTCATTCATGGCTTGTGCCCATACTTCATCTTCAACAACTTCTTCATATGTTATCGGATCATTAACTTGAGAAAATAATGCAAAACATGAGAACGAATTAGATGTACCAGTCTCATATATCTCACGTAGGCTTCTTTTCCTTGGCAGAGTTGCTGGTGTCGAACTGCGTGAACTACTTCATGGAGTTTGCTGTGCACTTGGAGTGCTTCTCGGAGTTGCTGCGACTTGTGTCAGAGTTTCTTGTGCTGAACCATGCTACACAGTCCTTAGAGTAGGTGATGCTGTGATGTTATGATTCACATGCAGAGTCTCAACCACGTCTTCTGCGATGTCATCATGTTCAACATCTGACACAATTTTCACATTCTTCTCAACAGTTTCATCCCATGCTTCATTTTCCACAAACTGAACATCGCGACTGATAATAAATTTTCCTGTGACAGGATCATACAACTTGTATGCTTTTGTGTCTTCAGAATATCCAATAAAGATGCATTTCTGTCATTTATTGTCCAATTTTCTTCTCAACCTATCTGGAACATGTGCATATGCTACACAACCAAACACTTTTAAATGCGAAACACTATGTTTCATACCTGTCCATGCTTCCTGCGGAACATTGTTCTTCACGCTCTTTGTATGACATCGATTCATAATGTATACCGTAGTTGCCACTGCTTCAGCCCAGTATTCATTTGACAGATGTATCACTGCCAACATATTGCATGCCATCTCCATGATGGTTCTGTTTTTCCTCTCCGCGATACCATTCTACTGCGGTGTATACCGTGCAGTGAATTGCTTCTATATGCCATGATTCCTGCAAAAATTTAAGAAATCATTTGAGACATACTCACCACCTCTGTCTGTTCTTAATATCTTGATGTTGTAACCACTATGCTTCTCCACAAGTGCCTTGAATTGCTGAAAATAGTCAAATGCATCAGATTTATGCTTTAGAAAATAGAACCAAGTTTTTCTTGTGAAATCATCAATGAATGTGAGAAGATATGTGTATCCTCCCATGGATGGTGTTTGCATCGGTCCACAAATATCGGAATGCACAATTTCGAGTGGTGCACAAGCTCTGTATGACTTTCCGACTGGAAAATTCTCTCTATGTTGCTTTCCAAAAATAAAACCTTCACAAATTCTCTCTGTCTTTTCTATCAATGGAAATCATTCACCATATCCTTCATGTGCAGTAGCTTCAACCCACCAAAATTCAGATGTCCAAATCTGAAATGCCATAACCAGGATTCATCCTTCATTTCTATTTGAAACGCAGCTTGCATTGCATTTCCTTTTTCTTCCTTGTTGCTGTGAACTTCTGCTCCTTCGCTTTCTGTATTGAACGTAGCTTCAAAATTTTCTTTTTGACTTTCATGAACAACATGAGTATTTTTACCTTTGATGATTGGTGTTATCCTCAAAGAAAACAAGCGATTGCTTGTCATTTGCAATTTGACTATTAACTGATTGCTTCGGTAAACATCTTTGATCACACAACGCTTCCCTACCATATGAACTCTGTAACCTTTTTCCATAAACTGTCCAATGCTCACCAGATTATGCTTCAAACCTTGAACATTATACACATCAGGCATATATTTCTGCCCCCCCTATTTGGTTAGAATATAAATAGTACCCTTACCCAAAACAGTGACTTGGATATTGTTTCCAAGTGTTACATCAGTTTGAACTGATTTATCTAGACTAGAAAATAGATTTAAATTACCAGTCATATGATTGCTATAGCCTGAGTCTAAGTACCATATGTCATTTGGACTTTCATGGACAACATTGCATTCCAGCGATGATGCACATGCCAAGAAGAGTGAATTGTTCGCAGTGTTGTTGCTGCTTGACTGAGTTTCACCTTGCTTTCCTTAGTCATACTGCTTCTTCATGTATTCATATGCAAAGTGTCCATACCTCTTACAGTAATGACATTGAATCTTTTATTTATCATACCTTTGTCCACTTAGCTGATTCGGGTTATGATCCTAGCCTCTTCCCGTGACATGTGTAGGACTACTGCTGCGACCTCCTCTGAACGAAATTTGTCCTCTGCCTCTAAAGTTTGATATTCCTCTGCCTCTACCGCGACTTATAGATGATTGTGTTGTGAACGCACCTTCCAGCGATGTGTCTGAACCGCTGATTCTATGTTCATGATTGAGTAATGAGGCTTGCAATTCATCAATAGTAAATATGGATAGATCTTTGTTTTCGTCTAGGGTCATAATTAAAGATTCAAATTTCTTTGGAAGAACTCTAAGAACTTTTTCAACAACTCTTTGGTCAGTTAGTGTTTCTCCATGAGACTTTATTTGATTAACTAGACCAATTACACAAGTGTAGAATGAGTCTACTAACTTTGTATTTTTCATTGACAGAGATTCAAACTCTCTTCTAAGAATTTGAAGTTTGGCAGTTTTTACCTTGTTGAAACCTTGATATGCTATTTCCAGGACGTCCCATGCTTCTTTTGCTAACTGCATTGCTGCTACTCTTGGGAGTATGGATTCATGTGTCACTTGATGTATGTGGAACAACGCCTTTCCATCTTTCTTCTTTTGTTCCCTCAGAACATCCTTCTCAGCATGTGTGAGATTGTTGTATGCTGCTGCATCTGCTGGTTCTACATAACCAATCTAGACTATATCCCATACATCTTGACCTCTAAACAAAGCTTTCATAGTTAGAGACCAATATTCATAATTTTTACCAATAAATATTGGGGTTTGCAAATTACCAGAAGTGGAAGCCATCCTTAACTGCTTTTCCCTTATGAATTGCATTCCTTCTTTCCGTAAACTAGGCTCTGATACCAGATGAAGGGAAAAGGACACACCATGTAGTAAAGAAGATTTAACTGCGCAGTAGATGGATACCTTCTTTTTTTCTTCGGACTTAGCGGACCATATAATGGAGAACTTCAATTTTATCTTCGCAGAACACTTTCCTCACTAAGAATTAACTTCGCAGTTTTAAATGCACGACAATTAACTTTTACTTTATGGCATTCACCTCATGGAAAGTAACTGCGCGGCATTCACTTTGTGGCAAGTAACTGCGTGATTTCAACTTTTCACTGCGCGGTGAACTTCAGAGTGATGCGAAGTTAACTTGGTGCAATACTTTACTTCGTGGACTTCACAAACACTTCATGGAATACTTAACCAATATTCCAAACTTTATCTTGAAATAAATTTCTCTAATGCATAACACCTTAAAACATTTAATGCGAAGTTACTCCATGTTAATTTAGAACTTTCACTGTGGTGAACTATTTGCAAATCTTGATTTCTTTTACTGTGTGTAAATGTAAACAATTTTCACGCGAGTAAAACTAGAGATGATGAGCGACTTGCAATATACACCATTCTTGAGAATGAAACATAAAACATAGACTTATATATATTTACCATAGTAAACTACGCAGCTCCTCAATACATGGAAATGAGTTTCACTGCAATCTTTTACATTCACAGAGCTTGGTCTCTTGATACAAACTTCAAGGATCTTCACTTCTACTCTACGTAATTTCTCTCATACACATCTCTCTTTGAGTTTTAACTATGAGCTTCTATTTATAGAGTTTCCTATCAACCGACTTAGGATTGCTTCACATGGAAGCTATAGGATTGCATTAAACACTGTAATAAATTCTATCCTAAGGTTTTCTTGAATTGCGAACTATTAACGCGGTTACATAAGTGCAAACAAGACGTGCACCGGATTCGCTACGAACTATCTGACAGACTAACATCGCGGACACCACGTTGACACACTCATTCTAACAGGATGACTGACAGAGCTGGCTTAGTAAATACGCGATCAACTCATTTAATTAGATATTTCCAACAGATTTTTGCTTTATTTTATAGAGGGTGTAGGAATTATGCTAAATAGGGTTTTGAGTGCACATTAGCAATTTTGGGAATATTGGGCTGGTTGGAAATTGAGCGATAACAATAAAGAAATTCAGTCTCAAGAATGGGAAATTTCATGGCGGATTGGTCAGTTAGGAATATTTTCATGTATCCATATATGCATCAACCATCCTCCATTGTTAGGGTTTTAGCGGCCACCAATAATAACAAAAGGACCACTAATAACAAAAGGAGTGGAAATACTTGCTTCTCGAGGATCGTTGATCCAGCCTCCCATTTGATCACTTGGAGTGACATGTAGTGGTTTTTGTCGTCTTTAAGGAAAATACGTTTGTGCTTCCTTTTGTTGCAGACGAGGTTGAAGGTATGTATTCCTCACTTTATAGCTGCAGTAGGGTTTTTTGTTGGGGTTGTACTCTATGGTTTTAAATGAGGATTTTGATATATTTATCCCTTTATGTACAAAAGGGGAAAGGCATAGCTAGAAACGAGGACCTTCATCCATGTTGGAAGAACATATAGGAAATCCTTTCCCTTGGATTGCAAGAGACCCCACAAAGGCCCACCCATATTTTTCACAGAAGGTCATCTTCCTTATGGAATTCTTGGATATATTTTTCATAGTCACCTTGCGCCAAAAATATCTTCGATCTCTTCTGTTCCAAGAATCACCCACGCTATGCTATAATTCTACTAGACAACCATGAAGAAAACAATCCCCTAGCCTGTTTCTTGGTTTACTGTATAAAATTTCAAATATATGCGATGGATATATCTTTTTTACAGTTTTGTTTAATTATGACCTTAGAAAACAAAGATTGTAGGCTCATGTCACAGGGATTTGTTACTATTTTTAATTTATCAAGCAGACATATACAACTTTCATGTTTTTATCATTTATGCTCTATAGGAACCCTACCATACCATGTATGATGTAAATAAAAAAACATTATATTGCCAAAATTATTAATTTACTGTTTAAAAATCTTCAAAAAGAGTTATTGCAACCAGGACATCTAAACAATTCACCATATCACACATTTACACATGGGATAAAACAGTTTCAATATTCATAAAAAATTTCACCCTTTCCTTCATGCATATCACAAACAAGATATCATGAACCCTCGCAATACAAGAATCCAACTCCTTATTCTACCCATTCTAATAACTACAACAACACACCACATTATTGGTATATGAATATTTGATCTTCATGGAGTTGCAATGTTGTTGGTAACATATAGGGAAATTTAGGCTCTTCCAAATTTCAAATGCAAAAGAACAATAAATATTTATGAACAAAAAAATAAATTGCTATTTGAAGATTTCTCACCTACTCTTCAACATTCAGTTCACCAATTCCTTTACATTATGTAGAAGGAAAAACATAGTAGCAAAATCGTGTTAAGACAAATCATACATTGCCAATACATTATGGATTCAAAAAATTTCTTTAATTATTTAGTCACAAAAACACACCATACCTGAGCACAGTTATTTTCCTTCCCCTCTACAACTAAAACTTTTGCAAACCTTTGTACCACATCGTTGATCTACAAGCCTTTGAGGTTTTCACCAACAAGGTATACTCGTCTGTCAGAGATTTCAACACCTTTTGGGTCACTTTTTATAGACTATTGAATCTCAACAACTTTTGCTACAAACAATACATGAGCAAGGCCATTTATCCCTTCCTGGCAAGAACAATTCCACTTATAAAGGTTTGATTCTACAATCTACTCAAAACACAATCGTAAACATAAAAAAGCCAGGGAAAATATATATAATAATCAATGTGAGAGACACAGCCTACACAGATCACATAACTATGACTTGAACATTACGAAAACACTACACTGATAATACATGAGTAAACACAATTCTTTTACCTTCTCTGATGGTGGAACATAAGTGCTATGAGTCAACCCTTTCCTACACGAGTGGTTGGCATTTCCTCTCCCATAAATATTTCCAAGATTTCTTCTAGTCATCATCCCATCCTCTAAAATGCCGATAGTTTCCTATTGAAATAGAGAACATTGATGTCCAAGTAAGTTTCTGGAACTTGTAATCTGCAAACTTCATAAGAAAGACACAGTTTCTCTTTCTTTAAAACATGCTTATTTTTTCTTCTTAAGAGGGTCACATTTGAGATATCCTATTGGACCAAAAACTAATAATTCAAGACTTCCATGCATGGCTCCAAATTTCCGCATGCATACAAACACGACTTGAACTTGCTCTCTACTCACCAGAACTTCATCCCACGTGACATCTTTTCATGTTCGAATCTCTGCAAGCAGCCTCCTTTCTGCTGGAAACGCTAGGCCAAGCAGGGCACACTCTCTGTTAGGATGGTTGAAATGTGGGTGGGTGCTCTTAGAAGATCTTCCAAGTATGGAAACATTGGAGTTATGATATCCATAAAATACTAACAACGTTTCCATTCCTAGGAGATATAAATAAAAACCAGAATCCCATGTGACACTAAAACATGGGCATGGACAGAATCATAAATTGCAGATTCTAATATGTGCTCTTCTCCCATTTTCTTTCCTTCCCTACCTCATAACATAACCGAAATCGTTAGCCTTGAAATCATAACATAATTGAAATTTATATTGCAGGTACTTATATGTTCTCTTTTCCCATTTTCTTTCGTTCCCTGCCTTATAACATAATTGAAATCCTTAGTGCTTATTTTGCAAAACATTCTCTATTTAAAAATGCAAGGAAACTACACCATTGTTGAAGGAGCATGCAAAGAGGGAAACAAAACACAGAAACTATAAAAATAGAAGGTTTATAATCTGTTGAAAATTTTGTTGGACATGACAAATAAAATAGGAAATACCTTTGAAAAATCCAATTAAGTTTCTACTAACCGCAGAATTAATTACAAGATGAATTAATTTTCTTCGCCCAGAGTTATAAAGAGTTATGGAAGTTATAGCAGTTTCTTCAAATTGGTTCCTCTTAGATGCAAAGAGGGAAAGAGATCTTTGGAAGTTATAGCAGTTTCTGGAAATTGGTCAATCCACTTAGATGCAAAGAGACAAAGAGAGCATGTAGAAACTGTAAAAATGGAAGATTTGTAATATGCTGAAAATTTTGTTGGAAATTATTGTTGGCAGCTGTAATTCCTTCACCACCACATTCTAGAAAAGACAACCACCGCCCTGCAAAGTGGCCGCCGAAACTATGAGGAGTCAATCCATCGCCACATCGTTTGAGTATGTCTTGCTGTCATAGTTTGAAAGGGGTAGCACATCACAATGATTTTTGAAGAAGCAGTTGCAGCCATCTGCCATAGTTGATCGAATGATTATTTAGGCTGAGTATTGCATTGATTTTTGAAGAGCCAAATCTGAAGATTTATTCACTGACATGTTCAGGATGATCAGATGTTAAAAGGAGTCGCGTGTTCACTGTTGCAGCACATCGATCTCTGCAGCAACCTGTCAAAGATTGAAGGGACATCCACCGTTCCTGTTACAGCATATGAAAGGGTAGAGAATTGATTAAATTCTGAACAAACAAATTTTGTGAAAGGTCAAGTTGAATTAAATGACCGACTGATCTCATGTTGTATAAATACCGAGGTAGTATTGGTTTTGTGAAATGGAGAGAAACAGAGAGAGAGACAATGGTGAGGAAACCAAATTTTGATTTGAATGAAAACAGAGTTTCAACTCTGTACTTTTGATCCTATATTCCTCTCTATCTTTAGGAGTTCGTAAACTCATGAGTTTAAATGTTGTTTTTGCTATAGCATGATGATATTCTGAGTGTGTATGATTGACTGTGAAATGTTTAGTTTTACTGTAGCAAGTTAGATTTTAGAATTGCTAAAACAAAGTATCCGTTTAAATTCTATGAACGCAGGGGTTATCTAATCATTACTGAAATAGTCGTGTAGTTTACCGTTAGCTAAAACAGTCGTATGGTTTACTGTTAGCTGAAACAGTTCTGTAGATTGCAGTTAGCTGCAATTCAGCAGAAACAGTCCTGTAGGTTACTGTTGAGTGAAATAGTCAGCTGTTACTGTCAGCTGTGACTATGTTGAAGAGTATAGTGAGCTATTACAGTGAGATGTGACTATTCTGTAGGTGAATATTTATGAGTTTAGTGATCTGTGCATGTTGCAGATGAGAGCAACACCCCCTGCCTTCCCACATTGGTATTAGGGCTGAGTGTTTACGATTTGTGTTCATTGGTTCTGTGCTCACTTCATGAATGAGCCATGTGATTGTATGTTTAACCTTTGTGTTTTGATTGGAGATCTTGCTGTTGAGTTTTATACTCCAGTGCCCCCTTCCTGCTATGTAGAAAGAGCAAAGGTAAGTTCTGTTGAGTTTTGTGTTGAGAGAGAGCTCTCGTTCTCCCTTGAGTAAAGGTTGAGTCATCATTTAGCAGCTGAAGTCTGAATCAAGTATTTCTTACATTGGTCAAGCCTGGTTGTGGCTTAAGTAAAGCAAAGAAAGGGTTGTAACCCATGGATGAAGTTGATTATGTGTTCGTGTTCCCTCAGATAGAGGTTGACAAGTTGAAAGGAAGAAATTCTTCCTCGTTGAGAGCTCCCATATAGTTTAATGGTAGAGCAGTTTGATTTCCATTATTTTTGAAAAATTTTGTTTGGTTTGAGTTGAAGCTCTTATGTATGAAAGAGGACTGAAAGAGAAATTTAAATTCCATGCAAGTGGTTATTTGAAGACAGAGACATGGGGAAAAGCAGAAGGCTTAAACGAATGAAGAAGAATATTATTAATGCAAAAGAAGTTGGTTTTTCGATAGCAGAGATATTAGGTGAAGCCATCGAGGAACCTATTGAAGTAGAGGAATTTCAAGAGAAGGAAGAGAATACAAAAGCAAATGAAGTTCAAGAGAAGCTAGAGGATGCATGGAGCAACATCTATTATCCACTGCCATATTTCTCAGGTATAGCATATGAATGTTGGTCAGTTAATATGAAAAATTTCTTGCATGATAGAGGTTTATGGTATTTTGTTGTGAATGGATTTAAGAAACCCCGGGATGAGACAAAGGATGCATTTTCCTTGTACTACATCCAGCAAGCTCTAGATGATAATATTTTTTATGTAATTGCTGAAGCAAACACAGCTAGAGAAGATTGAGAAAGTTTGAAGAAAAAGTTTGATGTAAGGGGGAGATACATGGCTGAGTCGCAGCCTGTTAATATTTCAGTAGATAAGCTTGCAGAAGCAGCAGAAGATAGTCAATTCCATTGTTGTGTTGATATACCAATGGATGAACATGTTGCTGAAACTAAAAAAGAAGATGAGGTTGTTGTATCTTGTGTTGCAGCAACAGAATTTGAAGAAGTTCAAATTGCCATTGATAAAAATGTTGATGTAGATGTCACTGAAGTGAATTGTGAACATAATGAAACAGTTAACATGCAGAATGTTGATAAATTCCTCAAGTGTGAGGACAATGGAGAA
The DNA here is from genome assembly GCA_027924585.1 of Larix kaempferi. Lineage (NCBI taxonomy): Eukaryota > Viridiplantae > Streptophyta > Pinopsida > Pinales > Pinaceae > Larix > Larix kaempferi. The sequence goes on from BSBM01002357.1 coordinate 187,970, forward strand.
GTATTTGTGCAAGAAGAGTCCTTGAAGGACATGCCCATGAATGTATTAAATTTCTGTATTGAATCTGATGATTGTGGACATGTAGGTACAATGAATCAAGAAGATAAATCTGAAGATGTTGTAGAAGTCGAAAGCCAAGTTGAGCTTGAAATAATTTACAGTAGTCATGTTGCAGAAAATGAAGAGTGTTGCACTAATTCATTTGGTACGCATAAGGAAGATGATAAAGCTGTTGGTGAAAAATACATTTCTGAAAATGATGTATCTGCTGATGCAAAAAGTGTTGGTGATATTTTTGGAGAAGAATCTACAACGATATTGAATGGTGCAGATAAGGACAGAAAAGAGAATGAGATATTTTCTAATAATTTGTTTGATAGTAATTGTGCAGGTACAAAGGAAGAAAATGATGAGGTCTTGACTTGTAAGTCAAATATTAAGGTGATGTAACTACCAGTGTAGCAGTTTGTTCTTTGAATATTCCAGCGATGTCTATTGCTGATGACAACGATGAAGAAGGTGCCAATGAAGTAGCCAGTATTGGTAAAATTGCTCAGGGAGAAATAATGGTCAATGATGATCATGATGGTGTAATGAAGACTGCCATATTAGCAGTATGTGAAGCAACATCAGAAGTTAAGAAAGATAAAGTGCACTATGTTGAAGTGCTTGAACCAGTTTGTGAGTTTTTTGAAAATATTGATGATTGTAATTTTGTTGATGAATTTGATAAGATTGTTGAAGATTGCACAGAAGTTGCAGCGATTCAAGCAGAAGGAATCTATAAGGATGTTGAAAATCAAACGGTTAATGATTCGGTGATTGCAGAAGCACTGATAGAAAAAGAGTTGCAGAATGTTGTATGTTCTATTGTAGATAGAGCAGTTGAAATAAAGAATGATGTTCTTGATGAACAATTGAGATTTTTGGAAGAATGGATTGAAAAGCCAAGATATGATGATAAAGAAGTTAGTCTTGTTGCAGAAGCAGATATGTAGAATGTTGATTGCCTTGCTACAGCAGCAAAGGCATATTTGAATGAAGAGACAGTGACAGCTCTTAGAGAAAAGCAAAATGGAAAGAACTAATATGGTTCACAGTATGATAAATTATATAATGTTGACAAAATATTTGAATGTGCAGATGAGAAACCAATCGAAGATGAAGAAGAATCCTTTGAAGATGATGATGAGTTTGATTTAAATGAAGAAAATTGCAGCGAAGATGGACTCGTTGAAGAATCATTTGAAGAAGTATTCATGTCATGGAGTCCTGAAGAAATCAGGCATTAATATCAGTTAATGTGTATCTACAGAATGACATTGAACTAATTACTCTTGGTGAAGTCAAAGATAGAGTGTGGGATTTCTGTATGCCCACGTTACAGTTTTTAGAAGAAAAGATTTGGATTGAAGTCCTTGGCATAAAGGACATTAAAAATTTGAATGATGGTAAGCAAGTTGAAAAATGTGTTGCACCTTAAGCTGATCATAATGAATTTGAGGAATCAAAGAAAACATTGAAGGTAAAGAAGAAAGTGAAGATGAACAATCAAAAGCATTTTCGGTATACAGTTTGGCATTCTAAGCTAAGTAATGATGAAGCTGAAGCTGAGAGTGATGTAATGAAAACTATGAATGATGATTGGTTTGTAAAATCCAAGAAGGTTGAAAGAAATGGTCTTGGTGTTGAAATAAGGGATGAAATATTATATTCTGAAGAGCTAACTAAAGTTGAGGAGAAAAAGTATTGTGGAGTTGTTGAGCAAAATGAGTCAAGATGTAAAGTCAAAATGGAGAGATGGTTGAAGCCACGAATGAAGCAAGAGTTGAAGAAGATCAAGGTAAAGATGAAGATAAAACAAAAAACAAAGTTTACATATTTCAAAGTTTGGAGCTGAAAGAAAATGAAATGCTCATGAAAGAGTTGAAGAAACGTTGCACTTGCATGTTGCAACAAAGAATGTGAAACAAATTTTTGAGTTGTTTAGCTATTGATGTAAGTCTTGCTGAGACTTAGATCAAGAGGCATTATAGTTGGAATGTTGTTTTGTAAAAACACTAGTTGTTTGTGTTTGATGTATTTTTTGGGTGAAGTAATTAAGAGGGAGAATGTTGGCAGCTGTAATTCCTTCACCACCACAGTTTGGAAAAGACAACCACAGCCCTGCAAAGTGGCCGCCGAAACTCTGAGGAGTCAATCCACCGCCACACAATTTGAGTATGTCTTGCTATCACAATTTGAAAGGGGCAGCACACCACAATGATTTCTGAAGAAGCAGTTGCAACCATGTGCCACATTTGATTGAATGATTATTTAGGTTGAGTATTGCATTGATTTTTGAAGAGCCAAATCTAAAGAGTTATTCACTCACATGTTCAGGATGATCAGATGTTAAAAGGAGCTATGTGTTCACTGTTGCAGCACATTAATTTATGCAGTAGCCTGTCAAAGAATGAAGGGACATCCACAGTTCCTGGTACAACACATGAAAGGGCAGAGAATCAATTAAATTCTAAACAAACAAATTTTGTGAAAGGTCAAGTTAAATTAAATGATAGACTGATCTCATGTTGTATAAATACCAGGGTAGTATTGTTTTTGTGACATGGAGAGAAACAGAGAGAGAGAGAATGGTGAGGAAACCAAATTCTGAGTTGAATGAAAACAGAGTTTCAACTCTATACTTTTGATCCTATATTCCTCTGTGTCTTTAGGAGTTTGTAAACTCATGGTTGAATGTTTAAATGTTGTTTTTGTTGTAGCATGATGATATTCTGAGTGTGTATGATTGACTGTGAAATGTTTAGTTTTGTTGTAGCAAGTTAGATTTCAAAATTGCTAAAACAGAGTATGCTGAAACAGAGAGTACGTTTAAATTCTATGAATGTAGGGGTTATCTAATCATTAATAGTCATGTAGTTTACTATTAGCTGAAATAGTCGTATAGTTTACTATTAGCTGAAACAGTCCTGTAGATTGCAGTTAGCTGCAACTCAGCAGAAACAGTTCTGTAGGTTACTGTTGATTGTTGAGTGAAACAGTCAAGTGTTACTATTAGCTGTGACTGTGCTGAAGAGTACAGTGAGTTGTGACTCTTCTGTAGGTGAATATTTATGAGTTTAGTGATCAATTCTCTTCACAATTAAATTGGCACCAACGAAAATACTAGACTAGAGTGCAAAATATTTGGACTGTGACATTGTCAAGACATTTCGAGGGAAGAGCTCAAATTTTCAGTCAGTGGGAAGATACTTATCTTCTCTAATTGCAACCGATCATGCATTCTATACTCCTCTGTTATTCACAATTAAACTGGAACCAATGGAAATACAATTATGTCATCTATTGACGTTCAAGATCGTCCACCGTATGGGAGCATGGATACTAGCTTGGTTGGGTTGGCTGACTAAGTGGTAGCAATGAGAAATGTTAGACTAGGAAATGATTCCTTATCTCTCACCATAGAGAAAGTAGCATGAATCATCTCGGAAGAGGTAGAGGCAGGGGGTAGAGTCTCACCTCACCAACTTGCAGTCATGCTAATAGTGACAGTTGTTTTACACATAGACACAATCCCAATGTTGAATGGCGTGTGAACAAGGATGTTGCGATACTGATAACTCAATGCTATATCAATTCCAACTATATGACAACTCAGCAATGATGGAGTGAGCATATGGAGCATATAAAATCAAGTTTCCTTTGATATTATTATTTTTCTGGTGAATAAATACGATACGTCATAATTTGGTAGAGATTTTGGTGTTTGTTATAGTTTCAATCTCTATGCTTATCCATTTTTACTGTTCTTGGAATTCGAATAAGTTTGAATGTTAAAAATACTTTGCATTAATATTTCTTTATGATTGTGAGATGCGTGGATTTATGATTATGATTATGATTGCTTTGTTTGTTTTGAGTATGGCGATGTTTTAGGTAATTGTAATGAGCTTTAAGTTCAATTGATTTTTATTTTTATATTTCTATTTTGATTAAAAGATACATATTTATGAATGTTGTAGTTGAATATATTTATTCTTATAATTTTTATGATGTTAAATTGATAAGTGGATCATATAAATATTTATGAATGTTGTAGAAGAATATCTTAATTTTTGTAATTGTTATGATGTTAAGTCGATAAGTGAAACATCGGTTTATTAAGTAAACCGTAAAATTAATTATAAAAAAATTGAAACATAATGCCCATAATATCGTGAAGACGAGTCAAAAGTTGGAAGAGCCTGGAGTATATTGGAGAGGGTTCCATCAATTCACTCACACCATGAGACTAAAAATTCTACATTTTGGTAATGGATGACCTTTTGTTTACTGTGATAGTCCAGATACTCTGAAAATTGTTGTCTTTTATAGAATGTTATAAGCCAGTTAAAGAAATTGTTTTATAATACAGATTAAAAAATGCTCTTACTCAATCCTATTTATAACCATCTCATGGATATTCTTGTGTGCACCCAAAATCGAGAATGAAACACCAACCTGTTGCAACACGTCCAACCTAGGAACTTAATTTTTCCGCAATTATATGCTTTTGTATGAGAAAACAATCTTAATTCCTTCAATTCCTGACATACAAACCTCCAGTTTCTAGAATTGCTACCATACAAACGTTCAATTCCTCTTAAACCTCATGACAATCCTTAAACTAAAAACTGGGCTTCCCTAATTCATTTTTTTCATTGTTGGGCTTGAATGCCAGCTTTTCTATTCAAATGTGAAAACTAACATCATCTTTATACATCATAACGCATTACATGGAGGTCAAATCCACCCAGTTCATTCCTCCGAGTGTTGATTACATGCTGTTGTATATATTCTATCCTTCCCTTGTCTCTTTCTCTATGCATGTGTGTCCAATAACCAAGAAAAATCATCAAGGTTATCATTCTTCAGTTGGTTTATCATAAGTGTTGACATCGAAATTTCTTTTTCTCGCCCTAGGGCATCATCTCGACACCAAAGTGAATGCACTTAATGCGATACCGAGTGTCATAAGGCGTCTGCAAATTAAAACGAATTTTCTTTCATTGGCCCTTAATGTCATATCAAAGGACAAAGTACGTAAGGTTTGAACCATGCCTTTTATCTAAAATATTTATCTCATTCATTGATAGATGTCCTCATGTGACGCAGAGTAAAAAAGGAAAGTTTTCCTTCTCCACATACAATGGTGGAATTAACAACGTCTCTAAGTCAATAAACCACACAGTTTAAAATAATGACAATAACTTGCCAATAATAACCAAATTTCGGACTTCAAACTTCCAATAAGATTATATTATAAAGTTTTCCTTCTCCACATACAATGGTGGAATTAACAACGTCTCTAGGTCAATAAACCAAAAAGTTAAAAATAATGACAATAACTTGCCAGTAGTAGCCAGATTTTGGACTTCAAACTTCCAATGAGATTATATTATAACTTGGTCCATAATTCGGACTTCAAACTTCCAATGAGATTATATTATAACTTGGTGCTTAAATTATTCGTCCATATGCAGTCTACACTCACCATTTGACCGTCCTTTTTCCCAACGATGGTATCGAAAGGATTTTACTCTATCTAGGGGTATTTTTTACCACCTCAACTAAATATGAACACTCAATCAAGAGGAATCCAATGGTGCACATTGAATCTGGAGCTTGGAATTAGATTTCGATTTGTTACTATGGAAATCACCAATACATTTGCCTCTGCTCTCCCTTCTTAAATGCGCCTCGACTCAACAAGCCAAAGACTTGAGGCCAAAAAATTATATTTCACACCTTTTAACCTTCAAACTTCGATGGACAGAAACAAGATCGATTCAAAACTTTGATCTTATTTATTACACAAACAAGCAAACATTTAAAACTAAATCAATTGAAAAATTTGGTCCTATTTATTACATTAAAACAAGCAAAATTATCACAACGGCTTGTCCCACCATAAAACACAAAAAGCCATGGTTTGGATTAATAAAGTGACTTTGAACAAAAATAAAGGTATTTATATGGTAAAAGTAATTTGTGAAAGCTTTATTTTTTTGGAGGAGAAATTTGACTCGTGCAAATACGAAACTTTCATGCAAATTTAAAATTACTAAGTTATGATAGTAAAGAGAGGTATTTACAAACACCTCATGCAAAAACAAAACTCTATTGCAACTTTAAAATTTCTTGCACTAAAAAACTAAACTATAATACAAAATTTAATTGCTTATGAAAAGTTCCCTAATTGTTTTTCATTACCATTATTTGTCTTCTAAAATCTCTTGAATGTACATTTGTAACATAGAGCCTTGTTGTCTGTTAAACCCCCCCTTGGGATATAAAGGGAATGATAGAGGCAAATGCCCAATCTCAGCTCTCTCATTTTCATGAGAGTTGCTTTACCAATACAAGGAGGGGTTGTCCCTGCCAATAATAAAAAATACCTTGAAGATTGCATATGTTATAGTTTGCAACATAGAGAAAATAAATAATGGACTTTAAAGGGCACAATTGGAAAGATCTAATTATTGTTGAGCTAGGGTATTTATGATCAAGATTTGAAGTTGATGTGGGAAAGTTGGGGAAGCCTCGAGATGAGGAAATTTGGGAAGTCTCATACAATAGAATCAATCTAGATATATTAACTTTGGATTTATCAAGTACTAAGAGGAATCAAATCTCATGAGGTACAATTTTTTTTAGGTTGTAAAACTCAAAATTGGGTGGCCCATCTACCAAAGTACCCATAAGTTTAAACCATCTATAAAAACACTATGCATACATATTTGAGTGTCCACTATACAACAAACAAGGTTTTCTTAGTCCCAAACATTAACAAAGAGTAATCACTTTGCGTTACATTGGGTGGAAGATCATCATGGCTATGGATCTCAGCGTATACCAATAATAATTCACAAAAAAAATGTTATACTCTCTTTTCCTCTTTATCAGATCTACTTTTCTTCTCATTTTTTTTCATTTCGATGTTTTATTGCACCTTATGAAGCAATTGCTAGTATATGTCTATCTCCATCCAAGCATTATCCCCCTTGATTAAATTCATGTTATGCCCAAGTTACAAGCGTTACATGAAAGCAACATAAGTCTATTTTGTTAGCAAAAGAAATGAAAGTGAAGCACTATGGACAACGACACATTAGAAAGGTCAAAACATTTTGAAAATAGACTTGATTAGAATGAAAAAGCATTGCATAAAGATCCTTTATATGATTGTTTGATAGTAAGACAATGTATTATGTAACAGATACAGTTTCAGTAGCATTTAAATGTTGAGTTTCCGAACAAGTTTCACCATTAAAGTATTAGTTTTTTCGTGTGACCACAAGACTATTTTAGTTCTTTAATTCTTAATTAGTGTATCACACAAAAAGTGATTAAAAATCTTAGTGTACTCCTAGATTTTATATTGTAGCCATAAATGTTAGTAGTTCAAAAATACTAAGGCTCAAAGAAACAACCTTAGAATCTTCATGAGTTAGGAATAGATGGAACATTGGTGTTGCAATATTTTAAAATTGGAAACTAGGTCATGTCTCATGTTACTATCAAGAAATTGCACATATTAATAAGAATTGATTGCAGGTCACTCTTTACTTGCAAAAGTTCAAAATACAAAGGATTTTTTAAATTTTTTACCCAACAATGTCTATAGTGGCATATTAAATTAATCATTTTTGTTAACAAGAATGATTTTTTTTGTAAAGTGATGCAGACACACTAGTCAACATAGAAATATAAAAAATTTACTTTTATATGATCTATTTATTGATATTATGAACAAAATTCCTAAAATATTGAGCATTGGTATAAAAAATGATCTACTATCTTTCATAGAGGATACATTAATTCTTCTATTGTAAATATTAGCCAAAAGATGCCTAAACATAGAAAATTTTTACAAAACATATCAGCAATATTATTTTCCACAGAAAAATTGTAATTTAATTTCTTGCAAAAAATGATTACATATACCAGATACCCTTGGCATTCAAAATTCAAATCCTTTCTCGGGTTCTATAAAAAGGCACTAAAATGCCATCTTGCAAAAGTGCAGTTTACTTGGGACTTTATTTTCATGTTCATTTGAAAAATAGTGAGTGAAAGCTCTCACTTATGTCAACTATAAGCTAGATTAAAATAAACAAAAAAGGAAAGATTAGTTAAAAGGATCATGGAGATACTCCAATCTAATGTCATTGGATTTTTCCAATATGGATCAGGTTATTGCGGAAAATGAATAGCTTCTTTGGAGAGGCAATCAACTTTTGGTTCTTTTAGCTATATATGTGGAAAATATAAACATTTTAAATAGAGATAAATAGGGATATAATCTCATCCAACAAATCTTGCAAATTGTAAATTCGCATCTTGTATTTCCTAGTGATCTAGTTAACCACCACCTATGAATCTCAAAAAATATTAACAAAGTTTGAACCATTTTCCATAGCCAAAGTAAGGACAAGTTTTACAGCCCACAACTTAGTAGAATTATTAATACCCTGGTCTAACCTAGCTTTAAACCTCAGTGTATGTGATAATAGATGTAGAGTATACTATCTTCACCTGCGAAGGAAAGGTGCCCTTGAGAGGTGTTATCAAAGTAAGCACAAGGCTTACTTGAATTGACCTCTACCTCCACCTGAACATTTTGGAATTTAGAAAGGGATTGCATGTTGCAAGTAGAAATCATAATAATATATTGGATTGCAACCACTAATGGAGATGTCATTTTTCCATCAAATATTTTTCAGTTCCGAACTAGCCAAATCCCCTAGGCTACAGGCTAGGGAAGGGCCCCAGACAGTTTTGTGCCTTCATGTTTGCACTATTTCAGAAGATATACTCAATGGATTTTTCTCCAACCCAATTACCCTTTAAACCAATGATAGCCCCAGGATCTTGTCCCAAATTGAATGAGTGAAAGGGAAAGAAATAACCAAATGATAATTTGATTTCCAATTTGCTCGATAGAGTCTACATCTACCAGGACTAAAGAAGGATCTTCTCTCCAAGATGTTTGATGTTGGTACCTTGTTTCTAATTAGGATACACATAAGAATATGAGCATTTGATGGGAAACAAAAATTCCATAATGTTTTCTATAACCATAAAAAAGGATCCTAGACTGCTTCCCTATTTAGTGAACTATATTCTTGTGAATAATTTAGACCAGAGCCTATCATACTTGATCAATCACTGAACACTCATTTTTTTCCACATAAATGGATATTTTTTGTATTATACCAAAAAATGGTTTCGATCGAACCATTCAACCTAAAAATACAACATGTTGATGTCTGATAGTAGTATTAAGCATAATGTTCTTTAGAAACAAAATTTCAAGTTCAAAACTGGCATAAACTAATGTCCTCCTATTTATACTATCTATTTTACAAGAGTAAATCCTAAAATATTGACCTACAAACAAAGCACACTTATATTGCATTTCAGAAATTAGTCATGGTCATTGCTTGGACACTTCGGGGATTCCTCCACCTTCCCAATTATTGAAGATAAATCTGAGGTGTGTGTTCGCTTCATTTTCTTTGGTAACTTCTCCATCCTATGGTCTTCCCCTACCATTCTCTAGTCAAAACCAAAGGAACCAACTAATCCCTCGGGGGTTGGAATATTTTGTTAGGAACCTATGTAAACCCTTCTCTTTACTATGTTAGTATATTGTTATTGGATGCATATGCTTTGTAAGTCGCCCCGTAGTATTTGTTGATCCGTAGTTTATATTAGCCCATAGTATTGACCCATAGTATTGGACACATATGCTTTGTAATTCGTCTCGTAGTATTATATGTCCCATGGTTTTGACTCATGGTATTGGGCATAGACTTAGTATATAAGTGTGTGTTGAGGTCATTGAAGGTACTGTGAAATTAATTGTATTGAGCTTGCTCAAAGGAGGTTGCCCCCTCGAAGTGGCCCATGATCAATATAAAAGCGATTCTATTCTATTATTTATGATACCACGTGTATTTGCATTAATTAATTATTGCAGGTACATCACATCTGGTATCACAGCACTTTCCTTGGCAAAAGTGGGAATTTTTTTTTCTCTTTTTTTTGGGAGGCGACTTTCAGATCAACTTATGAAACTTTCTGCACAAAATCAGAAGAAACCGATTTCATATCTGAATTTCTCTTTCAAAAATACGCAGTTTCAAAAAAAAAATCATCTCATTTGGAGTTCTAAAAGTGGAGATATTGCGGATTTAAAATCAGCAATTTTTCAGAATTTCGGTGACGGCCGCGGAAATTGCGGCAAGAAAATCTTTTGACCGAGTGCCCAGATTTCTATTCCGCTTTCATGGGTAGAAGCAGAGTGGTTGTTCCAGATCCGGAAACATGCTATAATAGCGATTCTGAGCAATATAGATCCGGTTTTTGAACATTGGGTGGAATTTCTGCCCAAATTTTTTCTGTTGCAGGTTCAGATTTGGGAATCATCCCTATCTGCTTAACTGTGGGAAGTACTTGGGCATAAGCCCTAAAACTCATTGTGAGGAGTACCACAGGAACCCCGAAGTAGCTGGCCCATTGAGAGGACCTGCCAGCGAAAAGGGCAACGAAGGATTGTCTGATGAATTCTACAGGAGTTGTTTTATAAGTGGTCTCAAGGATGAAATTCGCTCAGAGGTCAAAATGTTTTGTCCCAACACAATGATGGAAGTCCTAGGGTTGGCTAAGTTGGATGAGGACAAGATTGCAGCTCAACAACGCTCCAAAACCACCCTTGTTCCCTTCAGAAATATGGGTTCCCAACGACCTCCCATCACGCCTTCTCCTCAACCAACTCCTATCAAGCATTTGTCTGAAACAGAAATGCAGGCACGCCGAGAAAAAGGGCTTTGCTATAATTGTGATGAGAAATTCACTCGGGGACATAGATGTGTTCAACAAAAGCTCTATCTCTTGGATGTGGATTCTCCGCCCGCCTTAGAACTTGGTGAAGTAGCTACAGATACAGTGGATGATCAGATCGACATTCAACACCCACCTGTTGACACCCCATTTCAGGACGACCCACCTGAGATATTTCTCCATACTGTAACCGGCATCACCACCCCACAAACAATGCAGGTCAGGGGATACTTCAAGAAGCTCCCTCTTACCATACTCATTGATTCTGGTAGCACTCATAACTTCATTGACCCTCGGATTGCCAAACAGGCTGATTTTTTTGTCCATCCTTGCTCCAGCTTTGAAGTCATGGTTGCCAATGGGGGCACCTTACCTTGCAAGGGGAAGTGTCACAATGTGCGTATCTCTATGGAAAATTATAACCTATGCTCTGACATGTTTTCCTTGCCCTTAGGCGGATGTGATGTGGTTTTGGGCGTTCAATGGTTACGCACACTTGGCCCCATCTTATGGAATTTTCCTGAAATTTGGATGCAGTTTAAAGTCAATGGGGCACAACACAAATTTATGGGCTTACAACCAGGGTCTCTCTGCATCATCAGTTCACATCGCCTGGAAAAACTCCTTAAGAAGAATTCACATGGTGTCATTGCTCAGCTCAATTCCATTCAGATGCACCCATCAACAGTCTCCACTACTTCCTTGGATAGATATGCAGGTATCTTCGCTGAACCAATGCGCTTGCTACCTTCACGAGACCTTTCCAGTAAGAATTTAGCCACATCTACCTCTCAGTAGGAAATGATGGCTATTTTTCATGCAATACAGAAGTGGCAGCCATACCTATTAGGGAATTATTTCTGCATCAAGACTGATCTCCCGAGTCTAGAAAATTTTCTGGAACAATGGGTTTCCTCCCCAACACACCTGAAATGGGTTATCCACCTCATGGGTTATCCCTATGTGAGCACTTACAAGAAGGGTAAGGAAAATATGGTGGAAGATGCTTCTTCTTGCACAATTGATGACCCAGTTCCTCTTACAACTCTTTCTCTGCTTGTTCCAAATTGGGTGCAATATGTTCAACAGGGCTCTCTCTTCTATGAACTCAATGCTTCTTCATCAACAGGGCACTCTGGGTTCTGCAACAGGTATGACCAAGAACAATGTAACTTCTTTTGGCAGGGACTAAAAATGACAATTCAACAGATGGTGGCTGACGATGATACTTTCCAAGTCATCAAGGGTGAAACGACACTCCTTTCGGGATTGCTCAAACCCTTTCCCATCCGTAAACAACTTTGGCAAACTATTTCTATGGATTTCCTAGCAGCACTCTGGTGGTACAATACCACATCTCACAGAACACCATATGAATCAGTCTATGGACAAACACCGCCACTTCTTCTTCCATACACCCTTAGCAACTCCCCAGTTCAGGCAATTGACTCGGTTCTTCGAAACCACAATCAGATTCTTCTCATTCTGCAGGACAATCTTCACATGGCCAGAATTCGCCTGAATCAACAAGCCGATCAGCACCGTTCTGAGCGCATTTTCCACGTAGCTGACAAGGTTCTTCTTCATCTACATCCTTCCAAGCAATCCTCCTTGACACTCCAAAGGCGTCAGTGGTCTGAAATGCAGCCCGAGGATGCTACTGGGGAACCACTCCTTCAGCTTCTGCAGCAATTTCTCCAACCAAAGGTTTGAGGAAAAAGCTTTTTCTAAGGGAGAGGGGATGTTAGGAACCTATGTAAACCCTTCTCTTTACTATGTTAGTATATTGTTATTGGACGCATATGCTTTGTAAGTCGTCCCGTAGTATTTGTTGATCCGTAGTTTATATTAGCCCATAGTATTGACCCATAGCATTGGACGCATATGCTTTGTAAGTCGTCTCGTAGTATTATATGTCCCATGGTTTTGACTCATGGTATTGGGCATAGACTTAGTATATAAGTGTGTGTTGAGGTCATTGAAGGTACCGTGAAGTTAATTGTATTGAGCTTGCTCAAAGGAGGTTGCCCCCTCGAAGTGGCCCGTGATCAATATAAAAGCGATTCTGTTCTATTATTTCTGATATCTCATGTATTTGCATTAATTAATTGTTGCAGGTACATCACATATTTCTTTCAGCTGCAAATCCTAGTCCTTTCTCCAATTCAGGATATTTCACCTTGTCTTGTAGAACATGAATTTGTTCTTCCTTTTCCTCAGTTATGTATTTGAAACATTCAACACCAATGTTTTCCATTATCAATTTATTATTTAATCTATTCACCTAGGATTTGATTACTTGATATTGTCTTCTAGACATTGATAAATCTCGAGCATAACTGATTTCCCAATTTTTTCTTCAATTCTCCATCCCTTAAAGTGCATGCGCTACTGCCTCCTACATTTTTTCATGTAGGAATTCAACTCTTCAAACCAATTCCTTTTTGTTCTCAATAGATATTTTCATTCCATGATAGATGAAGTTAGCCTAGATACTAGATAAAAGAACTAATTTGAACTAAAGATAATTGTCTTTCCAAATGCATAGTTCACACTTGGTATGAAATTGACCAAACATAACTCTATCTATAGAGATTATACATTCCCCGTTTACTTTTTTAACACAAAAAGGAAGGATCATTCTACCTTGCTAGTGTTGAGAAATTCATGAAATTCCTGCCCCTTACAACAGATAACAAGGATTTGAAAATTATAGTGTCATTCGGAGAGAACCATTATATTATCAAGTCAAGGAGGTCTCCACTTACCTTCATATTGTGTCTTCTATCCAATGTTTCTTTGAAATAAATCCTAAGTAGTCTTTCTTCACTGTGAGAACTCTCCCTTCTCCTTGTGCTAGGAGAATTTTGGCATCTTGCAACCTCATCCTAGTGCCCTTATTTCTCAAAGAATAAGGTGATGAATTTAGATTAGATTTTACCTTATTCCCACAATAATTCACTTCACCTTTCCAATTAATGAAGCAAGCTAATAAGAAATCCCTCTCTTCTTGGGAAAAGTTACCAATATTTCTCTCCAACTTCGACCAATCTGCAATACCAGTTTAAGTCGAACCCACTTGAACTAATAAACTCTCTGAACCTTTGTTGGAATACACAAATTTCTAAAGAGAAATAGAGACTTGTGAGACAATTCCCTCTCTTCTCCACACAATTAATGTTAGTTATGGAGCCATAGAGTGATTATATGGCCAGTAATTAATAAAGCACAATGAACTTAATGATGATTGTGATAGGAGGCCCATGTTTTTAAGAGTAAGGACCATTGATAAAATATGACTTCATCAACAAATGTATATCATATTGGCATGGTATCTACTGTAATAAATGGCAAGCATCCATGGGTAATGTCGCATATCACTCCATCTTGATAATCCTCTATGCTAAATGCCACACTATATTTTCTCATTCACCATCAACTCATATCCATTCTGAAACCACAACTATAATATTGTGGATGTTTTAGATGCTAAATTTAACTTCTGGATCATTTCTATTTGCTGCCATATTATTAGTGCTTCGACTATCAAAAATAATTATAAATATACAACACTTATCTCTAGTGATGCATTTCATTATGAAAATACTCTTCCTCAACCAATCCTTCTTCCGGTTATCTATGTCGCTTCCTTGTAGGTGTAGTCATGCTTTTTTCATCATCAAATTTTCTCCTTTCTCCATTGGTATAATGACAACTCCCTTCTTTAAAGTTACGCTATTAACTTATTATAACTAATGACATGTGTAAGCTTGGTCTCTACACTACTAAAAAATTTAATCCTTTTTTAAGCATCATTTTCTTTACAATTGACAATATTGTCATTTTTTATTATCCATCTCTTCAAGTGTAGAAATTAGGACAACTATATTTTTTTGATTGATGGTTAATATCCCTTGGAGTGGTTTGTTTTGTATCGTTGTGTTGTTAAGTATTTATATGGGATATGGTAAGTGTAGGATATGCATAAGATATGGTAAGGGTAGGATATGGTAATTTCATGAAAAAGAAAGAGCATGTTAAGTTATCTTGTTGGATTTCCTAATTTTTGACAAAACCAAATTTTTGACAAAACCAAATTTATTAAAATTCAATTAGCTCAGATTCTTGTATCAAACCTTCATTTCTTGCAATGATTTGCTGAGCAGAGGAAAGATTGACGGACAAAGTGGAAAGCCATCTTTGATAGCTATGACAAATCTATCACTTTATTATTCATCTTAAAATCATAAAAGTAAGGAGACGATCAATATTGATATTCGAATTTAATTCTTCTTAAACTAGTTAATTTGTTTATTTATTTTAATAAAATTGTCATTTAGTTCTATTTATTGCACGTTCTTTTGTAGTGAGATTAGTGTACACACATATTAACTTCAATTGTATTATACTTTGTTTTACTTTAGTATGAGTTAATATTAGAAATATAATAGAAAAAAACATTGTGGTATGAAATTAATACTAAAATCTAATATTGGATTTTTTTCAGATCACAACAATTAATGATCCCATACACGATGATCCAAACTATGTTGAGCATGCTTCACATATAGAAGAAGAAGATGATGATGATGATGACGATGATGGTGGTGGTGATGAGGTTGAGCAAGATGGCAAGTTTGATGATCTTGATGAGAATCATGATCATGATCTTAATGATGATGTTGGTGGTTCAAGCTAGCTTTTGATGTTATGCATGAGCATGCTACATTATGGATTATATATTTACATGTATTTTTATTGATATATTTATCATTTATCATCGTATATTTATATATGGATATCACACAACTTATTTCTTGTCAGATTGGTATTTAAATCATATATATATATATATATATATATACGACATTTTTTTTTACTTTACTATAATGACATCCATGAAAGGTTTTGATTTGTTGATCATACATTTGAATTTTAGTTGATTTGATTAAAGATGATGATAATATTGTAATGTCCCCAAGTCACCTAGACCGGTTCATGTTTATTCATCTAGGTGGTGATTTAGGTTGATTAATTATTGATCCTAAGGATGGTTTCCTAAGGTTGGAAGAATCACCGGTGAAAAATCCAAGGAAAAGCAACTCCTAAGCAATGTGACAAAGTGTCATGTCACCAACATAAGGACACCATGATAAAATCACCAACCCATTTAACCCCATTGATCCTAGTGATAATTTAGCATTAATTAATTAAAAGGGGGGTAAATTTTGGTTTAGTCACCCATGTAGATTAAATAAATGAAGGGGGGCATAGTTTCATGTTATTTGCTAATATTAATAAATATTTATGAGTTGTAATTGCTAGGTGGATCAAGGAGGGTGCATAAGTGGTATTGTGGACCCTATGAGTGTCATCCACAATGGCAATTAGAAAAAATAAATAGAAAATCCACAAAGACACTAAAAAAATGGAAGGAAGCACGAAAGAAGGAAACTCTGAAAAGCAGAAAGCATGCATAAAGGCAAGAAAGTACATAAAAGTAGAAAGAAGCAGAAAAGTGGGAAAAAGCTCAGGAAAAGGAGAAAAATCCTAAAAGAAGAAGAAAGCAGAAAATAAGGAAAAGTAGCAGAGAAGCAGTGAAGATAGGAGTTTCTTGATTTTGAGAGATAAGGCTCAAGGAAGATTAGCAAAAGAAGGAAAGCAAGCTAAATGACTTAGGAAAGATCTAGAGGATAATTTTAGCCAAGGAGGGAAAAATCATGAAGGAAAGTATGTCCAAGGAAAAATCAACTTTCCAAAGAAACATCCATTCCACCTATGGTTTGAATTTCTTCAATGGAAAGTCCAAAAAGGGTGATAGAATAGCTATAGGTTCAAAATTAGTCAATGAGGGAGAATTGGCTGAGGTGGATGACCACATTCATTGTACCTTAAATCCAATTCATGTTATAAAATAAAGTGGTGTTCCCCAATGTACATATTTTTCTAGTATTGATATTTGTCTTGAGAGCTTTGCTTCTCAGAGGCTTGGAAGATACACCCCTGGCCAGCTTTGGGAGATGTGCCCCATAACAAACTCATGCCAATATTCATCAAAGTTCTAGTGCATCCATTAGAGCACATGTTGCAGGTTTGATTCATCCATCATAGTGAAGAATTCGATCCTCCAGAGTTGATGCAGAGGCTAGTGTCAGATTGAGTGAAATTCATGGTGAGATCCATACCCAGAAGTGAGATTTCTAAGAAATTAATGCACCCCTGTGAGGTGCATCCGATGTTCTTGATCCATTCTTGAGTAGCCAAAATGTTCTTCTTCTACATATGGATTTGATCCTATGGTTATATCTCTTCCTTTCTTCCTTCCATTGAAGATCCCTACCCTTATTTGTAAGAATCATTGAAGATTGAGTATTATCTGTAAGTTTGGATCATAGAAACGTTCAATTGCTGCTATATCAGTCTAATAGAGATTGATTCTATTAAATAATATTTATTTTAGGTCATGTAGCATACTTTAGAATAAATCTGAGAACTGTTGAAGTTGTTTGAATCTCCATTTTTCAAGGCTTGCTCTATGTGCTTCAAAAATTGACTAGGTTTTTAGTAGTTGTCATAAAATGAATTATGTGAGCTCTTTGATCTTTATGTAAGCTTATGAATGTACATTAGTCTCTGATAAACCCATCCAAATCCTTAATATTTATATTCGTGACCCTCTAATAATGTTTGGAAAGGTCTGAATAAAAACTAGTCAGTAGTCCTAAGTAGCACAGTTGTCTATTTGGCCACCAAATCTTGTCTTTTTTTATTCTAAACCTCTATTTTATTGATGTATAAGGTTTGGGGATATTCCATATAGTCAATTCTAGTTTGTATTACTTTCTCCAAGCACCAGAAGCATTAGGTTTACACATAAGTCATGTGGACCATTGCCTTGTACCCTTGGGTTTATCTCAAGGGGTCTACCCGAGCATGACGTACCCATAAAAGTGCTCATGTCAAATTATTGACCGTTTTTCATCCTACTTGAATCCCTATCAGGCCATTAACATTATCTTGGGAGAATTTAGGAAGAGTTTGAGGTAGTTTGAATTTTTGTTGCTTGAATCCTAGTCCAATTTACTAGTTTTGTCAAAGCTTTCTACTATTGTTTAATTTTTTGCAAGTTTTGGAGTTAATGTGCCTTTGAATAAAATCTGGTACATTACATATATTATCAGTATTGTCTTGTTACTTTATATATATTGGAAATTTTCAATGTTGTTTTAATGACGAATTACTATGTATGATGATATTACTACTTTTGGACGGATGGATGTTGTGAATTTCGCTTAAACTTCTTCACAAATGTTATGCTATAAATTTGAATTCTTAATGATATTTGAAAACTTTGATATATTTCAATATTTAATTGAAATTAATAAAATGGATGAAAAATCAATAAAATTTGGTATATTTCACTATTACTAATTGAATTCATATTATTAATTAACAATGGATGCAAAACAGGATGCAAAACAAAACGCAAAATGAAAGAAAAATTTGACGACAGATTGTAATACCCCTAGTTTTGACTTGGAATGTATTTACCCAATATTATGTAAATGATGTAAATATGCTAGTGTAAATTCCTAGTGCGGAGCTCAAGGCCAAATCCTAACTAGTAAATGTCTAGGCATGTATGATGTTTATATTTTATTTGGACTATTTGTTTGGCTTTTATGTTGATTTAGAATATATGTAAATATTATGTGCATAAATAATAAAATGGTCCAACAATGGATGTGTAAAGAGAACCAAAGGGGCTATGATTCCATCAAAGGGGAAGATGAAAGGGGGGGCCATGGGTGACTAAATCCTTGCTTACAAGTGTCAACCTTATAACTCACCCAAAATTCTGGCATGTGATGAGAATAAGCCAATTATCTCCTTTTTTTTTACCATTTTCCAATCATTAATGCATGTGTGTAGTTGGTGGGAAAAGTCACCTCATGTAGTTATTGAAGCATGGGACTAACTACACTTTTGTGACAATTCTGTCATGACAGAATTTGGCCTGCAACTTCCGAGAGTCCTTTCTTCTAATTCCAGAAGTTATGTCAGTTGTCTTTTCATGATTTTCTCATACCCTTTGGATTCAACCCTCATTTTCTCTCATTGTTTCATGCAGATTTAGAGGATGCAGAGCTCTCCCTTGTTGTCCATGAACATACCACGCTGTTTTGAACCCAAAAATTTGAATTTGTAGACCATGTTGTAGATTTGGAAGTGAATATTTTTGGCTGTAAGTGAGAAGAGAGGTTGGGAAAGCTAGGAATCCTTACCCTTCAGTTATGTTGCTCGTAGGTGCTTGAGAAGCCACAAATAGAGGCTACAGGTTGTTCTATAGCAGCCAATATCAGGTTGGACTTCTTTTATGCACACAGTGGAAGCACCCAACAAGATGGATTACCCAAGAGAACCATGGATCAGTGAAGGGGATGCCTGAGCTAGAAGAGTGTTTTGTGGGGCAAGTATTGTGGAAGCCAAGGGTGAGGGTTGAGTGAGACCCCTGTAGAGATCTGTATGAGCATTTGGCTAAGCATAGAGAGTATAATGGGTTGTGGGATGAGAGAGAGAATCATGTAGGTTTCTCCTCCTGGTGGCCTCAAAGCCCAACTTGGGGGTGGCCTCCCAGCAAAAAGAGTATATGTTGGATGGAGTGTCTATGGTTGGGTGGAAAATCGCTCTTATATAGCCAGTTGCTTGGTTTTGCATTGGGTAAAGATAATTATTCTCATGCATTTGATTTTGAAATGATTTTATTTCATTCCTGTAATGTTTATGCTTGTATTTGCATGCTAGATGTGTGTGGATATATTTTAAATTCCGATGTGCATGTTTAATTACACATTTTCTTGTTGGAAATCATATTACGGTTTTGGGCAAAATTTGAGAGCCTGTATTTAACCAACGTCCCCTTTCGATAGTCGGATTGGGTGATGGGGACGTTACAGAGTGGTATCAGAGATTTTGGTTGCAATACTGGAGTTGTATGGGCTAGAAATCACGATTTACAAGCATAAATCAAAACTGGTTCTATAGGAAATTTGTTTCTATTAAATGTTAGTTAAATGGAAGTTAAGGGTCATGGAGTAAGTTTGAAATCAATTTCGAAACTTTTACCTTATTTCCTAATGAAAATTTTGCATAAACCCGAAATTTTGAAAATTGGGAAAATTTAGTTGGGCCCCACCATTACCAGGTGGTAGGGTGATGTGGAGCAGCCATGTGGGAGAGAGGTCCAACATGGAGGATCTGTGTAGGAATATGGTGCAATGTGGACCATCCATATCAGATCTATGTGTGCAGGTGACCGTAAAGGATGGAGTGTGAAGGCAGAGAAGATATGACTGTAGAGTAGTAAGGCAGATCAATGGTCAATAGTGATTCAGGCTCATGAAGGTGTGCAAGAATTAACTTGTTTTTGTGGCCCTGAATGAAAACCGTTGCATCCACATGTCATCCGCTAGTGTGTTTAGGCTCGTAAAAGCGGTCTCGGGAAATGGCGTGGGGATATGTGACAAGCAGAAATGTCAGAAGGGATGGGACCCTCGTCAGTCATGTCAGTTGTGGGAGATCATGTAGATCAACATCAATGGCTCACAGTGTCTCATGGCCTTGAACATGCATGAAGGATAACATAGCTAGATGAACCTGAAGCGGTAAATCACTCGATGACGTGTCGTTCTCTCATGTAATTAGGCTTGCAAAAGCGGGTCCAGGAAACCGATCTCCTTAGACCTTGAAATCGTATTTGGCCTTGTTGTAGGCACAACAGATCCCATTTTTACCAATAAAATGGGAGCTCAACTATTATTTTTGAAAGTAACTTGGAATTCCTTTACTTATTTTTGGGGTTTTCTTTATTGTTGTCTTTACCTTTTCTTATTCCCATTCTTTGGATTTAATAAAGTTTGCTGAAAAAACCTTTCTCTTGTGTGTTTTGAAAATTGCGGAAAACTTACTTTTTCTTGAATTTATATCGTTTCTGCAACCCATGATCCGCAATCCGCATTGCGGATGTTGAAATTTTTTGAATAATAAACTTCTCCTTTTCGCAATCTGCAACCCACAAATTCAGATTGTGGATGCCGAGAAACCTTTTCCAATAAAACCCAATTTTGCTTCCGCAACCCACAACCCACAAATGCGGACTGCGGAATGTGGAATCCTCGTAGTTAAATAAAACAAAAAAACAATCCCTTCCACAACCAGCAACCCACAAATTGCAGTTTGCAGAATGCGGAAAGAACTTAGATGTTGAAAATAAAAATTTACTTTCCTCAACCTGCAACCCAATAATTGCTTATTGTGGAAATCGAAAACCATAATAAACCAATTGAAGTTACACATCCGCAACCTGTAACCCGCATTGCGGATTGCGGAAAGACTGAATTTTTCTGCTATTTTTAACTACTTCGTTATCCAATTGTGGATTGCGGATTGCGGAAACATTAAAATTACTTATGCCCAAACTTGCAATTCTGCAACCTGCATTGCGGATTGCGGAAGCCACAATCAAAATTTGCATCAAATTTGATCCCACAATTTCTTTTCTGCTCTTCGCGATTTAATCTAAGCCATTGATTCCTTTTGATCTTACGGTCTGGATTGACACTGCTATCGCTTAAGTATTTTCGATTTTTACAATTTTTCCACTGTTTTTCCAATTACGAATTTCATTTGGGCGAAATATTTTACTATGCATTTTTACCATAATTTCCATTTTACTTCCATGTTCGACACAGGTTGGTTTTCTGACACCATCATCCACATTTTGGTGGTAATTCAGGGTTAAAATTAGTTTTAATTGATTGTTGTTTATGTTTTATCACAGTTCTAAGATACCCAACCATGTCGAGAAACTTTTGCTCCAAAACAGCCCTAAGGGAACTTAAAAACAAAGACCCGAATAGTGGAATCCTCTCTGATACAAATGGTAGGGTGTCTGAGACTCTTCACTTTGATTCGGCTCGCATTTACTCTATGTTTGACAATGATGACCTTTCTGAAATCCATCTAAACCAATCCTTTTATATGAACATTAGTAAGTCTCAGTTACATGCCATTGCTACTAGACTGGCCCTTATTCCCTATACCGATGTCATCAAATTGATAATTGATTACGCACAACCTCAAGACTGTTCTTTCAATGATAAGTCTGGGGAACAGTTAACCTCTTTCTGACCCGAAGAGTTCGCCAGAGCTTATGCCATAAGACAACCTGAACAATTGCTGAATGCCAAATTCCTCGACTCCACCAAGACCCAATTCAACTTTGATGAAATGATTAAATCTTGAATGAGTAACACTGCAAGCTTCACGTCCAAGGCTGAAAAATGCTACCCGATTTCCTCATTTAAATATCCCTTCGCTCTATTGGAAGCCATGCTCTGCAGGTTATATGGATTACCAGATTGCTCAGTATTTAAGGTTGAGTGGGAACCCCTTGCTCACCATGTACTCACTATAGGAGAGTCCTTCAATTGGGCTCAAATTCTATCAGTGAAGATGAAGGCGAAAATTGGGAAATACCAGAAGACCCCAGCCTCCAATAAACCCACTTTCTTCTACTCAACTTACATCATGGATATCTTTTGTTCGGCTTTTCAGTTTCCCTCCATAGCATGGAATTGGACTCTGTCTTCACCACCTATCAACATTTATTGCTCTGCACTATGGGAAGAAAATTTCATGCCTTTAATATATGATATCTTTGACCATCTTGTTGGTTCAATTCATTTGATGATTTTCAAGGAGAATGCTCCCACTTTTTCTGAACATGCCAAGGCACTGGTCTCTACTATGGGTGGTTGGTATGTAGGGGAATAATTCTCTTATGTTAGGATTTGGGGCAGCAACTCATCCCATCTATTGGCCAGAATTGTACCAGACAGACTCTTGTTGGAATAGGTTTCTTATCAGACAACAATAGATGGTGCCTTCCCAAAAATCACTGGGGCCAAGAGAAGAGGATGGCCAAAGTTCCCACTTCATCTTGGGCCTCTGATAATTCAGAATTCAACCCATGCTGGGTTACTTGGAAAGAAGGTTGTTTCCCTCAATATCAGGAAACCCCCAAAGAGGATGCATGATCCTAAGTCTTTTATGGTTAACCATTTTGCACAGGAGCACATGAAGAGTGAGTAAGCTCATCAGACCGATCCCAATGATTCTATTTACCAAGGTGTTGATTCATTTGTTGAGGTCTTGAACAAGAGTTCGTCCCTGGAAGAAAAGAATTTTATTTTTCAGTATCAACATG
Source organism: Larix kaempferi (assembly GCA_027924585.1). NCBI lineage: Eukaryota > Viridiplantae > Streptophyta > Pinopsida > Pinales > Pinaceae > Larix > Larix kaempferi. The sequence continues at coordinate 211,128 of BSBM01002357.1, forward strand.
AGCTCAAAGTTAAAGTTATGCAATACAGAAATTTTGACCTATCACTTGATGAAAAGGTGCAGAAGGACGAGGCATGGAAAGAATCTCATAAAGAAAGCACCCGCTTGATGCTTACTTACCATGCTGATGACAAGGGAAAGGTCCCTATGGAAGACATATCACAGTGTGGGCCTCTGGCTAATCTCAATGCTCTGATTCAGTCAGCTACTGATGTAACAACCCGAAAATTCACAAAAATTAAAAAAATTTCTTCGCAACATTCAATGTTATACTAGCTATGCGAAAATATATAAAATGCTAGTTTATTCATTTAAGTACGTACTGGAATAAAATGTTATCGTGATCATGCATGTATTTTTGTTTTACGATGCGTAAGGAATATGATTATGTCTACATTATGATGTTGTTGGATATTTCTTACCTCAATTGAGCAACCTAGTTTACTTAGGAGTTGATACCGATGATTTATATAATTACTTTCTATTGTTTAACTATGCTAACTGTTTACTCTTCTTTTTGATGGTGAACGGGGTCCTATGGATACCCTGAGGCTTACTTAGCTATTTTTCTAAAGTATTGTACCTCTTTTTCACAGATCGCAAGTAAGACTAATAATTTTTTTAGAGTGTGAAAGAAGAACTCCTAAATTCACTTTAGTTAGTCTTCGATGTCTTTAGAGTTAACCTTGGAGTATTTTCCAGTGAGATCTTCCAGTTTGATCTTCATTCATACTTTAAGTTGTTTGTAAAATGGAGTATTTGTATAACATTGAAAGTATTGGAATGTTAACTTTGATATGTTAGGAGGTTACAATCCTACCTTAGCAATATCAACATGTAACAAGGAACTATAAATTAGATTCTAGTTTAACTCAAATGCTATTATTATAATACTAAGAATTTCTTATGTTCCTTTACATCATATCCATAACCTAAAGAATATTATGCAAATAGTAACTTGACTAAGTCTTAGGTTATGAATTATATCAAATTCACGCAGTTACTTATGTGATAGATTTATAATGTTTAGAGTATTGATATAATCACTATATCTTAGTGATGAAATTGCCTTTAGCCCTTACAGAAGGATTTGTGATAGTACTTATATTGTAAAATGGGTGCATTTGTGAAACATAAACTATATGCCAAATACCATGCATTTCTATGGTATGTAAACTAAATGCAATACCATACTATTCCTATAGTATGTGAACTATATGCAATACTATGCATTTCTTATTAGGTGTAAACTATATAAAATGATAAGATAATAGGCTATATGCATTATGAACTTGTGATAACTTTAAACCTAGTTTTGATGGTTTGTTGATACGATACGAAAAGATTGTAACTCTTGACTTAAGGTATTATATGTTATGACATGTTGCAGTCATAACCATCATGCCAAATTACAATACGAGTAAGGTATTCATGCTTTAGTGGTTTAAACGCTGGAAGGCACTTGCATCTAGGCTTAGCATTAACTCTTCTATCTACTACTTGGTGGAATTCTTGGTGGCAGCTATCATGGATAGTGTCATGTGAAAACTTTGTAAATGTAACACCAGCATCATCGAGCTGTACAATGTTGGACCTATCCATAAGTTGAGTTGGTCTCCATGGCGGAGGTGGTAATTAATGTGGTTTTAAATCTAGTTGGTGCTCGTAGCACGATGTGCATTATTGGCACAATATCCACCATAAATCTCGTGGTGCTCTTGGGTTTTGGACTAAACCCTAGTCCTCCACGATGTTTTCGTCGAGGTTGTTTCTTTGGCATTCATTTTGCAATGGAGGAGTATGGGAGAGGCCGACAGTCTGAGAAGTTTTAGGACTTTGTTGGAAGGGTGTTAGGGCACCTCCCTGGTTTCGATGTCAAGACTAGTGACTGTAGCTTTACCCTCAGAGCCGAGCCTTTAAGAGTATTGGCTTACTGCGTTCATTTGTAGTTGGAATAATTTCCAGGATTTGCTATAGTGTTGAGAGTAAATGGTCCAGAGGTTGGTTTTTGGTTGCTAGAAAATTGTAGTTCACAGAACTGTAGTCAGTGCTCACTGCGTTTGTTAAAAAGGTGATAGCTTGGTTCTTGTTGGTCGTGGATGTTTCAATCTTTCAAAAGTCAGTTATAAAGGTAATGTATCAATCTTAGAATATTACTGTTATCTAACATTGTTTTGAAGCTTCGTAATGTATTTCGTTTAACGAGTCCAAGGTTTTGTTGGCAGGTACGCTCGTCTTCAAGGTGTTATGACCGAAACTTAAAAGAGGATACTGCTTACACAACCGATAAGCCTCGGTGGTTTCCTATAGGTTACTCATGGAAATGTTGGCCATTGTTTGATGTTAGTCATAGCTGGGGGTTGATTTCTAGTTGAGGATTTGGCCGTCGGCATGATACTTTGTGAGCCAAATGGCTGAATGTAGGGAGGATGGGTATCCTCGACCTACTTGCGGAGTTTCACTGTAAATTTATTTGTGGAAATGTAAAATATGATGAAGGGTGTAACCCTCGGTTGTTTTTAATGAAGAAGAGAGGATTCTGTTAACTTGATACTATTTGTACTCGTCGTGTTGGAGATCACTGCTCCAGGACCTGTGTTATTATGTTTTACTGTTTGGCTTGAGAAAAGTTTTGTATTGTTACTAGCAAAGAGCCAGAGGTTAATGTCTTGTTTTAAGGAACCTCAAACCATAATGTTTACTTCATTTTGATATATGGAAATGTTTGCAACCCAAAACCCTTGGTTCGGCAAGTGACTAAGATGTTGTCTTTAAAACGTTGAAAACCAAAATGGCTTGTTTCCTCAAATTGTAAACTTAGTTTTGTTTGTGTAGATGAAAAGTATTGATGGGCAGTTGATTTTGCTATTGAAAACTTATCCACCTTGTTTTGTTTACATTCTAAGTTTATAAAGAATTTTGTTTGCTAGTGTTAATACATTGTATTATATAAAAGTGATAAGGGTTTCGAACCCGTGACTGTTAGGTAGGCAAATGCCCTCTAAAAGGTCAAACTCAGTCTTGGGTAGTCGATTTGATTTGATAGGTTTGAATGAGTACTAAAATATTATAATGTAGAAATTGGGGTTCTTTTAGAATAAGAACATTCGCCCAACACAGACTTGTTTTGTGTTAAAGGATCTATGGTAATAACGATATAAGTGTTAACAGTTTGGTTTAATTTGCCTGTGGTGATAGTTATTTTTAATCTTGAATATGGGTAACTATTTTGATGTTAAAATAATTATAATATAGGATATATAAAAGTATTATTAGGATCTTTGCATACTAATATTTTTTAAAAGAACGGAATAGAGTAATTTGTAATATCCCTTTTTCAAATTTTATTAAAATGCCAATTTTTCAACTTTTTCCCCAATTTCGACCTTTGACTAGTTTAACTGTTTTGACCTCCAAATCATCCCAAATGCTCCCAAATCTTCTGTATGAGTGTATTAATGGTATTTAGACTTGAATATCAGGTTCAGGGATGTTTTATGGACCTCCAAATACTGCTGCAAACTTGATTTGTATTCTGATCAATATAGGTAATTTTGACTAGTAATTTGTGCATCAAATCCCCCCGGGTAACACTGAAAATGGCCTTCCAAATGCCTCCAAACTCCCACAAATTTATGGACAGAGGTATATAATGTGTTAAGTATGTTATTGAGGTCTCATATGCACCATTAATTGATTTTTACTACTGTTCTAACTCTCTCACATTCAACAACAAAAACCCCCAATTCGACCCTTGGGGAAATGGCACTATTTCATCTCCCAATACAACTAAACTGAGTAAAAATGCTTCAAATGCTCAAGTACAGTACATGAAACTTGTAGAAGAAATCCATGGCATTATATTGATCACAAATATATCAGAGAATCATCCATCCATTCGAAATAATCAACATTATAGTGTCATACATCAATGCATTGGGGAAATGGACATTGTTTGCTCATTAATCAATAGTTTTGCATACAACCAGTGGGTATTTCGACCTGATACTTTCTGAATATGAATAACAGAGGATATGAAGCTATTACAATCATAAATATATAATGAGAAGCTCTCTCAAGAAGCACAAGTGCTCACCAAAAACGCCCTCCCTCAAGGAGCATGAATATGCCTTCAAAACTGGAAACGGTGGAGAGAAAGTGCTGCACTAAACCAAACCATGAACTTCCTGTAGCTGCTACCTACAAATACAAACTCAATTAAAGCACCATGAAAGACCTGAGTGGCCTCTCCAAACACCAACTTGGATGGGAATCTTTCACCCTCGAAATTGGCTAAGGCAAGAAACTAGTCATCCACTAGCTCTCTCTTCACAAATGCAATTTTTCTCAAATCATCAAAAGCCATTCTCATACTTCATTTCTACATTTTATAACCAACATTAGCCTTCTAAGGGTCGAAATCCTCTCAATAGATTCAATAGATTTCCATTTAGGAATTATTCCACATTTGCCACTTGTCTCCTAGTTCCAACCTTCCATCTTCTCCCAAATTCGATTTTGAGTCTCTTTGGCTTCTCCAACTCCCAAATTCGACTTCCTTGAGCCTATTTTTGGGGCTGACATGTCATAGTGGTCAGATGTTAGAGGTCAGGTCTGCAATTTGTCATAGTTGTCATAGATGCTCCATCATTGGTGTCATAGGGGCTAGGGAATCTAACCCAAGTGTCCACAAACTTCCACTTTGACTCTTTATCTTCCATGGAGGTTACCAATCCTTCCCAATTCGACCTAATATGCTCAATGACATGTGTTATGACTTACTAACTCACCCAAGAGTGTTCACATTCCCATTAATTCGAATTTGCAAAAGAGAGATACCATGTATTATGAAAAATCAAGCTAGTGTGGGTCCCACATCCTCCATATGTCTCCAAAACCATTTGTCACCTATGATTTCTCTTGAATTTCTTTATTCACTATATTTATTAAATACTTGAACCCTTCTAATGTCTAAACATCATTTATTTGCTTCCTTATTACCATTCCACATGTGCCCATCCAACCTAGGAAACTAGTAGGATTGATGGGATTGTCTTACTATGAAATTATTGGAATGGGGACATTACAGTCCTCCCCACCCAAGATTGCTTGCCCTCAAGCAATCTCAATTTACCATGCTGCAAACTTGTCCCTCCTCTATCAGGTGGCCTTCCATGAGTAATGTCTCCCATAATATTTCTATTCCGGTGCTTCATGCTGTGGGAAGAAACTACCCGATTCGGATAGGTGTGTTGCCCTCTCACAATCCTTAGTACTCCTTTTGAATCTTGGAATTTCATTTCAGGAATTTTATAATTTACTGTATGCTCTCCTATTGAATACAACCATTGCACTCCCAAAACAACATTAGTATCAGCGATATCAACCACATAAAAACTATCAACAAAAGTATAGTTACCTACGGTGACTTGCAGCTGTGGAATCCATGTTTTGCACTCCATTGTGTTGTGACCGGGAATGAAAACTGTGAAGCCATCAAATGGTTCAATAGGTATATTTCTTTTCTCCACCATATCTGCATCAATGAAGTTATGGGTGGCTCCTCCATCTACCAAAACTGAAGTTCTTTGTCCTTGTACCATACCTTTGCATCGGATAGTATGATAGCGAGGTACTGCTGAAAGTACTGCCATTGTTACTTTGGTGGGAGAGGGATGCTTCACCTCTGGTTTCCCTTCTTCTGCTGTAGTATATCCTTCTTCTTGGGCTGAATTATTTCCTTATTCCTCCATGCCCCCTTCATATCCCTCATCACAAAATACTTCAATGAATTGGGCCTTTCCTTTAGCACATTTATGTCCAGGTACCCATGGTTGGAAGCATGAGTAACACAATTTCTTCCTTCTGAGCTCTTCCCTGCTTAGTTCCTCTTTCTTATCCTTTCCATATTCATCTTCTTGCCATGGCTTCTTATCAGGTGCATCTCTTTGCCAAGGTTTCTTTTCAATTCTGAAGTCAGGCTTGGGAGGAAATCTCGTTCTAGGAAGCACATTTTGGAGATCCCTAGTCAAGCTCATTGCATCTTTTAATGTAGTTGGCTTGTGGGATTTGACCAAACCTTTTAAGGGTTCAACCAAACCTTCAGTGAACAGCAATACCAACCTTCCCATAGATACATCAGCCACCTTGACTGATAATTTTTGAAAGTCCAACATATATTCAGTAGGTGTCCTAGTTTGCTTCAATTGAGCTAATTCCTTGAAAGGCAATTCTGGATCTTTTTGTTCAAACCTCTCTAGTACCCTATCAACAAATTCTCCATATGTTTTAACCTGATCATGACCCAAGGTTTTCAAACCATAGAACCACCATTCATTGGCATCTCCTTCCAAATGCAAAATGGCCATTTTTAATGCATCCTCTTCCAACATAGGATTCAACTGAAAATATACATCCAATTTTTGCACCCAAGTGTTAGCAGAATTTTGAGAAGAACCATCAAAAGTAGGAAGTGACATTTTTCCAATAGCACTATTTAATTCTTTGTTTTGTAATGGACTCCTATTGTCTCCCTTCCTTTTAATCTTTTGCATAGCATCAATGTAGTCACTGAGTGGTACACCTCTTTTACACTCTTCATTCAAATCATTCCAATCATTTACTAGTTTCTTGTAATCCCAGTCAAGATTGGGCTCTTCTTTGGGTGTGAGAAATTTAGGTGCAGTATGCCTTTGTGTGCTTTGAAATTCATCAGGTCTATTATGAGGTCCTGTACATGAGAAAATATGCTCATTCCCTTTCATCTTTTCCCTTGAGTGTGAACCACTATTATCTCCTATCATCCCTTTGCTTTGAAGCTGGCTAATCAACAATTCGAATCCTTGCAACAATTTATCACCTATCCTATCCATGTTTGCTGAAAGTTTAGAGAAACATGGATCTAAGGTTGCAATAAGTTCCTCCTTATGTTTTAATTTTTCATCCTCCTCTCTACCCATGGTTTCAGTGAAAGACTCCTCTTCTTCTACTACCTCTTCTTCAACAAAAACCTCTTCAACTACTGGTTCAAAGGGTGGTGGATTATTATTTTGACTTCTTGTTAAGACCATCAGGTGCCAAGAACATGCTCTGATACCACTTGTAATATCCCTTTTTCAAATTTTATTAAAATGCCAATTTTTCAACTTTTTCCCCAATTTCGACCTTTGACTAGTTTAACTGTTTTGACCTCCAAATCATCCCAAATGCTCCCAAATATTCTGTATGAGTGTATTAATGGTATTTAGACTTGAATATCAGGTTCAGGGATGTTTTATGGACCTCCAAATACTGCTGCAAACTTGATTTGTATTCTGATCAATATAGGTAATTTTGACTAGTAATTTGTGCATCAAATCCCCCCCGGGTAACACTGAAAATGGCCTTCCAAATGCCTCCAAACTCCCACAAATTTATGGACAGAGGTATATAATGTGTTAAGTATGTTATTGAGGTCTCATATGCACCATTAATTGATTTTTACTACTGTTCTAACTCTCTCACATTCAACAACAAAAACCCCCAATTCGACCCTTGGGGAAATGGCACTATTTCATCTCCCAATACAACTAAACTGAGTAAAAACGCTTCAAATGCTCAAGTACAGTACATGAAACTTGTAGAAGAAATCTATGGCATTATATTTATCACAAATATATCAGAGAATCATCCATCCATTCGAAATAATCAACATTATAGTGTCATACATCAATGCATTGGGGAAATGGACATTGTTTGCTCATTAATCAATAGTTTTGCATACAACCAGTGGGTATTTCGACCTGATACTTTCTGAATATGAATAACAGAGGATATGAAGCTATTACAATCATAAATATATAATGAGAATCTCTCTCAAGAAGCACAAGTGCTCACCAAAAACGCCCTCCCTCAAGGAGCATGAATATGCCTTCAAAACTGGAAACGGTGGAGAGAAAGTGCTGCACTAAACCAAACCATGAACTTCCTGTAGCTGCTACCTGCAAATAAAAACTCCATTAAAGCACCATGAAAGACCTGAGTGGCCTCTCCAAACACCAACTTGGATGGGAATCTTTCACCCTCGAAATTGGCTAAGGCAAGAAACTAGTCATCCACTAGCTCTCTCTTCACAAATGCAATTTTTCTCAAATCATCAAAAGCCATTCTCATACTTCATTTCTACATTTTATAACCAACATTAGCCTTCTAAGGGTCGAAATCCTCTCAATAGATTCAATATATTTCCATTTAGGAATTATTCCACATTTGCCACTTGTCTCCTAGTTCCAACCTTCCATCTTCTCCCAAATTCGATTTTGAGTCTCTTTGGCTTCTCCAACTCCCAAATTCGACTTCCTTGAGCCTATTTTTGGGGCTGACATGTCATAGTGGTCAGATGTTAGAGGTCAGGTCTGCAATTTGTCATAGTTGTCATAGATGCTCCATCATTGGTGTCATAGGGGCTAGGGAATCTAGCCCAAGTGTCCACAAACTTCCACTTTGACTCTTTATCTTCCATGGAGGTTACCAATCCTTCCCAATTCGACCTAATATGCTCAATGAAATGTGTTATGACTTACTAACTCACCCAAGAGTGTTCACATTCCCATTAATTCGAATTTGCAAAAGAGAGATACCATGTATTATGAAAAATCAAGCTAGTGTGGGTCCCACATCCTCCATATGTCTCCAAAACCATTTGTCACCTATGATTTCTCTTGAATTTCTTTATTCACTATATTTATTAAATACTTGAACCCTTCTAATGTCTAAACATCATTTATTTGCTTCCTTATTACCATTCCACATGTGCCCATCCAACCTAGGAAACTAGTAGGATTGATGGGATTGTCTTACTATGAAATTATTGGAATGGGGACATTACATAATTAGTGTGTACATAATTGCAAAGTATAATTGATCTTCAACGAAACCCTAGGTTCTGTGCAGAAAACAAAATGTTTGCTTCTAATGCTATAAAACAATATAATGTCTATGTGATAAGAATGTTGTTATATTTTCTGAAACTTGGCATGAAATAATTAAACTTGCGGAATATAACAGAAAAAAGAAATTTAAAATAAAACATAACAGAAAATGAAATCTTTAAGGGAAATAAACATAGTTAGTTCTATCATTCATCATTCTTATTGCATATCATTTATCTAATTTTAATCCCTCTTCCTTGTACTAGAGTATGGCACAGAAAACAGTGCATGGAAAAATACAAGGAAGTTATTTATTCAATCATTTCATATACTTAATCATCATTATACAAAATCATAACTAGATCATAATTTAAAACAATTACTTATGTATGATGATAACTATGAATACTAAATAAAAAATTGCAGAAAAAAATTTAACTACTTAGAGGCTGAAATAACAAGTAGGCCCTGTAACTGTAGATAGGGTGGACAAACACCCAAGCAGGCCTGTTCCTCCCAAGCTTCTCTAGAAGAAGCAGCCAAACTACTTGCCTCCATTGGACCCTCGAGCCAGTTTACTGAACCACTAGGTAGAAGACTCTGTGTAGAAGCAAGGCACTCAATTTGTATAACCAACAATCAATAGGGACTTGCCACAAACCTCAATCTCTGTACTTAGCAGTAAGAATTCTGCAGTCAGCAGTAAACAAGGCAGACTTACACCATGATAAAATACCTAGACTTCCCCTCATCGAATCTCTTGTGTGCATACAACAGAACCATAAGGTAAGTTTCCTCGTCAGGAAAAGTGATGAACCTCTGTCCAAAATTCGATGGCTCTTAAAAGGATTGCCTAGGTCTTTAGTGGTCAGTTTTCAATAAATGAGCCTCAAGCTCCAGTCCCATCTTTCAGGTCACTATGACCACAATTCAAGGGAGTTGTCCCATACCAATAGCTGGTTACTTGCCTCATGATGTTGCCACTTTTCCATTTCCTTCTACCCCGGATTCCATTCCACCTAGTGGGTCAGTAAACACTCTTTTAATAGTTCTCCTTGGGTGAGTGTCTCCTATTTTATTTATTTAAATAATAATATTGTGCAATTACAGTCATCCTTGGACACTTGTCCAAATATAAAACTTTATAATAAAAGTTAAGATAATGTATTCTTCAAACATAAAATGTTTTCAGTAAAGGGGTATGTTACAAGCACCCCCACTTAAGCTCAGCATCATCCTCGATGTTGCTTATTCTTTGTAAGAGCCTCCCTGAAACAGAACTGGATATGCTACCCGCATGTCACTTTCCACTTCCCAGGTTGCTTCATCAGGGCTAAGGTGCTTCCATTACACCTTTACTTTCCCTATGGTACGATTCTGGAGCATAATTTCCCTCCTTTCGAGAATACAGTCTGGTTCCACCTGAAAATATCCTTCGGGTTCCACCTGTATGTCATTCCAATTCAGCACATTAGTAGGATCGTGCACATACTTCTTCAAAACATAAATGTGAAAAACATTATGGATTCTTAAATTAGATGGCAGAGCCAAATGATATGCAACAGGTCCAATCCTTGATAGGACCTCAAATGGTCAATAGTACCTTGGTGCTATTTTAGCACAACTCCCAAGCTTAAGAGAACTTTTCTTGGGTTTTAACTTTACAAAGACATGATCTCCAACCTGAAATTCTCTTTCAGTGCATTTCAGATCTGCATAACCTTTTTGCATATCTTGTGCAACTTTTAAGTTGCCTTGTACCTATTTCACAGTTAGCTCCATCTCTTTTAACAAATTTGTTCCTAACATTAATCTGTCCACAGGGTTATCCCAAGGAATAGGAGTGCAACATTTTCTTCCATAGAAAATCTCAAATGGACTAAGTTTAGCAGATGCTTGGTAATGATTATTGTATGCAAATTCAGCTAAATGCAAATAGTCTTCCCACTTTGTTGGATGATCTTTAACATACATTCTTAACATGTCTTCTAAAATCTAATTAACCCTTTCACTCTATCCATCAGTTTGTGGATGGAAAGCAGTACTGAAATTTAATTTAGTATTTAAACCCTTAAACAATGTTGTCTAGAAATTTCCAGTAAACTTCGAGTCTCGATCAGAAATAATTACCTTTGGAATCCCATGTAAGCGAAAGATTTGCTTCATAAACACAGCTGCAATGTTAGAAGCTTTGAACATAGTCTTAACAGGAATAAAATGAGCATATTTACTAATTTTATCCACAACCACCATTATGGAGTCATTCTTTTTCTGATTCTTAGGTAAACCTGTAATAAAATCAATACTTATGATTTCCCATTTCCATTCCGGAATTGGAAATGGCTGCAATAGACCAGTTGGGTGTTGATGTTTAGACTTAGTGGTCTGACATTCAAAACACCTTGTTATGTACTCATCCACTTCATTCTTCATGTTGGGAAAAAAATAATCCTTCCTTAACATAGTTATCATTTTCTGATAACCAGGATGTCCCCAATAAGGACTTTTATGCACTTCATCCAAAATCGGCAATTTAACTGTTGATACATTAGGTACATAAATTATGTTTTTATATGTCATTAATCCTTTTTCATTAATGATGTATTCTGTTATTAAATTTTCAGATAAATTTGCAGCAACCTTATCATGCAATTTTTGATAATTTTCATCTTGCTTAATTCCTTCTTCAATCTAATTTTCCAGATCTGTCTTAAAAGTGCTGATTGCTGCCAAAAAACTTAATTTGGCATTTCTGCTCAAGGCATCAATAACTTTGTTTTCTTTACCCTTAATGTGTTGAGTTTCGAAATCATACTCGTTAAGGAAAGCTAGCCACCTAGCTTGCCTTGTGTTAAGATTTGTTTGATCCAACAAGTATTTTAAACCCTTATTATCTGTCATTAGTATAAACTTTCTTCCAATCAAGTGATGGCGCCACATTTTCAGTGCATGTATCACTGCTACCAACTCTATATCATAAGTTGCGTAGTTCTTTTCATGGATTTTTAACTTTCTATAATCAGAAGCAATAGCATGACCTTCTTGAGTTAAGACCCCTCGAAGTCCTTTGTTACATGCATCAGTGTATACAACGAAGTCCTTATTAGGATCAACAATTTTTAAAATAGGTGTTGTTGTTAATAACTCTTTTAACTTCTTAAAACTTTCTTCACATTTTTTATCCCAGACAAAATTCTTCCCTTTCTGCTGTAAAGAAGTTATGGGATTCGCAATTCTAGAGAATCATTCAATAAAATTTCTGTAGTAACCTGTTATTCCCCTAAATGACCATACATCAGTTACGTCTTTAGGGACAGGCCACCATTAATTTCTCTTATTTTATCTGGGTCGACAGAAATTCCGTCTTTAGAGATTATGTGACCTAAGTGCTGTATTTTATCTTTATAAAAGTCACATTTACTAAACTTAGCATAAAGCTGGTGTTCTCTTAACACTTGCAGAATTATTCTTAAATGTTTGTCGTGCTCTTCTTTAGCTTTTGAATAGATTAAAATATCATCAATGAACACGATTACAAACTTATCTAAGTACTTATGCAGAACATTATTCATTAAGCACATGAACACTGCCGGTGCGTTAGTTAGTCCAAAAGACATAACTACGAACTCATAATGCCCATAACGAGTTCTGAAAGCAGTTTTGAAAATGTCTTCATCCTTTATTCTAACTTGCTGATATCCAGACCTTAAATAAATTTTAGTGAATATCTCTGCTCCGCGTACCTGATTGAATAGATTGTTGATGCGGGGCAAGGGATATCGATTTTTAATTGTCATTTTTTTAAGTTGACGGTAATCTTTGCACAGTCGCATGGTATCGTCCTTCTTTTTAAAAAAGATAACTAGTGCTCCCCAAGGAGACACACTAGGCCTTATGTAGTTTTTATCTATTAATTCCTTCCGCTAAGATTTTAGTTCATTTAACTCCATAAAATTCATTCTGTAGGGAGCCTTTGAGTTTGGTACCGCACCTGGTACTAACTCAATGGTGAAATCAAGTTCCCTTTTCAGAGTTAGTCCGAGAATTTCTTTCGAGAATACGTCAGAAAAGTCCCTAAGGATGGGTATATCTTCCACCTTTATCTTATCTTCTTTAGATGAACATTCATCATTAATAACATTCACAGCAAACATTTTACAGCCCTTTCTTGCAGCTCTCTTTACTTGTAAAGCATAAATTTGTCTTACGGATGTTTTCCTAGGAATTTCTTTTATTGTTTCTGTATTACCTTCATTATTCAAACAAGTAAAAGATTTCTCATAACAGTTGAGTTCTACTCTATGTTGTTCAAGCCAATCCATACCAATCAACAAGTCATATGACCCTAAGGGTAAAACATTCAAATTAACTTGCATTTTTAGCTGACTCATAAGTACATCACAACTTTTGACAAATTCTGTAAGGTCTTTCTTTTAGTGCTTGTTGCTAGCTGAACTAACCATGAATTATCAAATTTTTCTACCTTTAACTTGCAACTTTTCATTAAATTACGTGAAATGTAACTCAAACTTGCACCTGGGTCTATTAAAATGGAAATTGATTTGTTTTCTATCGTACCTTCGATTTCAACCATAGACGTTTGATGGTCTGCTTGACGATTTTCCAGCACTGCATTTATCCTAGGCATTTCTCTTGCTACATCACCCACTGTAGGCTTCACTTGTATGGTGTGAATGTTGTTGAATGTTTTTCTATTGCTTGGGCATTGAGCTCTAGTATGGGGTCCGCCACAATCATAACACTTCAAAGGTGCTTTCTGTTCAGCATACCTGGTGTTTTTATTATTATTGTTGTTATTATTATTAGGCACATTCCTTGCAATAGTAAAATTCTGTGGTGCATTACCCTTGTAATTATTATTACTTGGAAAATTTATGTTATTAAATTTTTTCTTAAAACTTCCCTAATTCTCATTAAAACTTTTCTTTTTATGCTCAAAATTATTAGACTTATTACTTCTCCAACTCGATACACTTTCTCTTCTCTTGCTCTATTCAAAACAAAAATTAGCCTTCCTCATGGCTTCTTCAAGAGTTGGTGGGTTATCGTACTCAATTCTGTCCTTTATGTGCCAAGGTAAACAGCTTAGAAACCTTTGTATTTTAGGTTTTTCTTCAGCTAGGTAAGGTACATACCTTAACAAGCTGAGAAACTTGTTGCATAACTCCTTCATGGTCATTGAACCCATCTTTACATCATAAAATTCTTTTGACTTATCTTTGTAGTACTATTCAGATAAAAATAAATTCTTAAACATGTTCTTAAATGTTCTCCATTTTATGTCTTTATCCTTAAGATTTTTATCTCTTTTGACATCTTGCCACCAAATATCTATCCTTCTGGTGAAATTGTATATGGCCATCTTAGCTTTTAATTGAGATGAGTAGTTGTAAATCTGAAAGTACTTCTTCATTCCAGACAACCATGCTTCAGTTGCCTCTCCCTTCTCATTTTCGCCATTAAAATTTGGTGGCTTTATCTTTTTAAATTCTTCAGTAATTTGTTCATGATGCTTATGCTTCCTCTTCTTAGAACATCAATCACTGTCACTATTGTCCTGTATAGAATTACAGTTACTTCGATCAGATTCAGATGAAGAGTATTTATTACTTTTACCATCTTTGCTTTCTTGTCCTTATGTTTGTGAGACATTGTATCAGAATCAGAATTTACTTCTGATTTCCTTCCTCTTTCCTCGTTTTGGTAGTTTTCCATTAAAATTTGATATAGCTCTTCTTGCGCCTTCAAAATTCGTTCATTCTCTTCCTTAACAGTTCTTATTTCAGATTTTAAATATTTTACAGTCTGTATTAGTTCAGAAGATTGATTATTTAACTCTACGTAAATTCCTTCATTACCATTATTATGTGTGTTGTTATTATGTTCATTATGATGAGGAGATATGTCCTCTACTGATTCTTCCGATATTTCCATACCTGCAAATTAAATATCAAGTTGTTCTGTACATAAGCAAAATTTAAATAAAAGTCAGTAACTAAGTTTTTTTTTCATTTTTTGTTTTGCGCGCATGAGCCTATTTCAGGCCTAGAGTTTGAACTTGCGATTTGATACCACATGTAACATCCCAAAAATTTACAAAAATCAAAAAACATTCTTTGCAACATTCAATGTTATAGTAGCTGTGCGGAAATATATAAAATGCTAGTTTATTCATTTAAATACGTACTGGAATAAAATGCTATCATGATCATGCATGTATTTTTGTTTTACGATGTGTAAGGAATATGTTTATGTCTACATTATGATGCTGTTGGATATTTCTTACCTCGGTTGGGAAACCTAGTTTACTTAGGAGTTGATACTGATGATTTATATAATTACTTTCTATTGTTTAACTATGCTAAGTGTTTATTCTTATTTGTTATGGTGAAGGGGGTTCTATGGATACTCTGAGGCTTACTTAGCTATTTTTCTAAAGCATTGTACCTCTTTTTCGCAGATTGTAGGTAAGAGTAATAATGTTTTTAGAGTTTGAAAGAAGAACTCCTAAATTCACTTCAGTTAGTCTTCGATGTCTTTAGAGTTAACCTTGGAGTATTTTCCAGTGAGATTTTCCAGTTTGATCTTCATTCATACTTTAAGCTGTTTGTAAACTGGAGTATTTGTATAATATTGAAAGTATTGGAATGTTAACTTTGATATGTTAGGAGATTACAATACTACCTTAGCAATATCAACATGTAACAAGGAACTATAAATTAGATTCTATTCTAACTCAAATGCTATTATTATAATCCTATCAATTTCTCATGTTCCTTTACATCATATCCATCACCTAAAGAATAGTATGCAAATAGTAACTTGACTAAGTCTTAGGTTATGAATTATATCAAATTCATGCACTTAATTAGGTGATAGATTTAAAATGTTTAGAGTATTGATATAATCACTATATCTTAGTGATGAAATATCCTTTACACAAGGATTTGTGACAATACTTATATTGTAAAATGGGTGCATTTGTGAAGCATAAACTATATGCCAAATACCATGCATTTCTATGGTATGTAAACTAAATGCAATACCATACTATTCCTATATTATGTGAACTATATGCAATACTATGCATTTCTTATTAGGTGTAAACTATATAAAATGATAAGATAATAGGCTATATGCATTATGAACTTGTGATAACTTTAAACCTAAGTTTGATGGTTTGTTGATACGATACGAAAAGATTGTAACTATTGACTTATGGTATTATATGTTATGACATGTTGCAATCATAACCATCATGCCAAATTCCAATACGAGTAAGGTATTAATGCTTTAGTGGTTTAAACGTTGGCAGGCACTCGTGTCTAGGCTCAACATTAACTCTTCTATCTACTACTCGGTGGCAACTATTGTGGATAGTGTCATGTGAAAAATTTGTAAATTTAACACCAACATCGTCGAGTTGTACAATGTTGGGCCTATCCATAAGCTGAGTTGGTCTCCACGGTGGAGGTGGTAATTATTGTGGTTTTAAATGCAGTTGGTGCTCGTAGCATGATGTGCATTGTTGGCACAATATCCACTGTCGATCTCGTGGTGCTCTTGGGTTTTGGACTAAACCCTAGTCCTCCACTATGTTTTCGTCGCGGTTGTTTCTTTGGCATTCATTTTGCAATGGAGGAGTATGGGAGAGGCCGACAGACTGAGAAGTTTTAGGGTTTTGTTCGGAGGGTGTTAGGGCACCTCCCTAGTTTCGATGTCAAGGCCGGTGACTGTAGCTTCACCCTCAGAGCCGATCCTTTAAAAGTACTGGCTTACTGCGTTCGTTTGTAGTTGGAATAATTTCCAGGATTTGCGATAGTGTTGAGAGTAAATAGTCCAGAGGAAGGTTTTTGATTGCTAGAAAATGGTAGTTCACAGAGCTGTAGTCAGTCCTCGATGAGTTTGTTAAAAAGGTGATGCCTTGGTTCCTGTCGGTCCTAGATGTTTCAATCTTTCAGAAGTCAGTTATAAAGGTAATGTATCAGTCTCAGAATATTACTGTTATCTAACATTGTTTTGAATCTTCGTAATGTATTTCATTTAACCAATCAAAGGTTTTGTTGGAAAGTACGCTCGTCTTCAAGGTGTTATGACCGAAGCTTAGAAGAGGATACTGCTTACACAACCGATAAGCCTCAGTGGTTTCCTGTAGTTTACTCATATCAATGTTGGCCATTGTTTGATGTTAGCCATAGCTGGGGTTTGATGTCTAGTTGAGGATTTGGCCTTCGTCATGATGCTTTGTGAGCTAAATGGATGAATGTAGGGAGGATGGGTATCCTCGACCTACTCGCAATGTTTCACTGTAAATTTATTTGTGGAAATGTAAAATCTGATGAAGGGTGTAACCCTCTGTTTCTTTTAATGAAGAAGAGAGGATTATGTTAACTTGATACTGTTTGTACTCGTCGTGTTGGAGATCACTGCTCCAGGACCTGTGTTATTATGTTTTAATGTTTGGCTTGAGAAATGTTTTGTACTATTACTAGCCAAGAGCCAGAGGTTAATGTCTTTTTTAAGGAACCTCAAACCTTAATGTTTACTTCATTTCGATATATGGAAATGTTTGCAACCCCGAACCCTTGGTTCGGCAAGTGACTAAGATGTTGCTGTGTTTAAAATGTTGAAAACCAAAATGGCTTATTTCCTCGAATTGTAAAATTAGTTTTGTTTGTGTAGATGAAAAGTATCGATGGGCACTTGATTTTGCTATTGAAAACTTATCCACCTTGTTTTGTTTACATTCTAAGTTTATAAAGAGTTTTGTTTGCTACTGTTAATACGTTGTATTATATAAAAGTGATAAGGGTTTCGAACCCATGACTGTTATGTAGGCAAATGCCCTCTAAAAGGTCAAACTCAGTCTTGGGTAGTCTATTTGATTTGAGAGGTTTGAATGAGTACTAAAATATTATAATGCATAAATTGGGGTTTTGTCAAAATAAGAACATTCATCCAACACAAACTTGTTTTGCGTTAAAGGATCTATGGTAATAACGATATAAGTGTTAACAGTTTGGTTTAATCTTCTTGTGGTCATAGTTATTTTTAATCTTTAATATGGGTAACTATTTTGATGTTAAAATAATTATAATATAGGATAGATAAAAGTCTTATTACGAGCTTTGCATACTAAGATTTTTGAAAAGAACATAATAGAGTAATTAGTGTGTACATAATTGCAAAGTATAGTTGATCTTCAATGAAACCCTAGGTTCTGTGCAGAAAATAAAATGTTTGCTTCTAATGCTATAAAACCATATAATGTCTATGTGATAAGAATGTTGTTATATTTTCTGAGACTCGGCATGAAATAATTAAACTTGTAGAATATAACACAAAGGAGAAATTTAAAATAAAACATAATAGAAAAGGAAATCTTTAAGGGAAATAAATAGAGTTAGCTCTATCATTCATCATTCTTATTGCATATCATTTATCTAATTTTAATCCCTCTTCCTTGTACTAGAGTAGGTTACAGAAAATAGTGTGTGGAAAAATACAAGGAAGTTATTTATTCAATCATTTCATATACTTAATCATCATTATACAAAATCATAACTAGATCAGAATTTAAAACAATTACTTCTATATGATGATAACTATGAATACTAAATGAACAATTGCAGAAAACAATTTAACTACTTACAGGCTGAAATAACAAGTAGAACCTGTAACTGTAGATAGGGTGGACAAACACCCGAGGAGGCCTATTCCTCCCAACCTTCTCCAGAAGAAGCAGCCAAACTACTTGCCTCCTTTGAACCCCCGAGCCTGTTTACTGAACCACTATGTAGAAGACTCTGTGTAGAAGCAAGGCAGTCAATTTGTATAATCAACAATCAATAGGGACTTGACACAAACCTCAATCTCTGTAATCAACAGTAATAACTCTGCACTTCACAGTAAACAAGGCAGACTTACACCATGATCAAAAACCTAGACTTCCCCTCATCGAATCTCTTGTGTGCATACAGTAGAAGCACAAGGTAAGCTTCCTCATCAGGGAAAGTGATGAACCTATGTCCAAAATTTGATGCCTCTTAAAAATATTTCCTAGGTCTTTAGTTGTCAGTTTTCAATAAATGAGCCTCAAGCTCTAGTCCCATCTTTCAGGGCAATATGACCACAATTCAAGGGAGTTGTCCCATACCAACAACTAGTTACTTTCCTCATGACGTTGCCACTTGTCCATTTCCTTCTACCCCAGATTTCATTCCACCGAGTGGGTCAGTAAACACTCTTTTAACAGTTCTCCTTGGGTGAGTGTCTCCTATTTTATTTATTTAAATAATAATATTGTGCAATTACAGTCATCCTTGGACACTTGTTCAAATATAAAACTTTACAATAAAAGTTAAGATAATGTCTTCTTCAAACATAAAATGTTTTCAGTAAAGGGGTATGTTACAACTGAGATGAAAAGAGAATTGGAAGAGATGTTTTCAGTAGTGGATACTCAGGTTAGTACAACAAACACCCAAGCGAAGAAACAACAGGTTGGAAGCTCTGTCCCACTGGTGACCATGATTGATGAAAGTGATCTAGAGGATGAAATGCTTCCATCTTATTTCCCAACTGTTGTGCATGTTTTACAAGAGGTTACTATTGCACCAACTTTTGTTCATCATTTAAAAGGTATAGCGATGGATGATCCTCTTCTAGATCTCCACTTTCAATAATTAACCATAGTGACTACTGCATTTACCTATACACCTTCGCTTGCTTCCACTACACTCCCTCTCATCTCATCAGTTGATATCACACTTCCTTCATCCACCACATTTGAACCACTTGCTATTCCTATTATCACTTCACAAGAATCATTGGTAACTCCACTTTCCACCTTATTACCACAGGTTACTGAAGTCCAAGTCCCAACTATATCCTCACAACCATCAGTAACCACGGTCTTTATTTCACTCCCCTAAACTGTTACCTTGGCTTATCCTCCCACTTCCTCCTTCTTACCATCAGTTTCAAACATCATTTCTCCTTCCATATATACCACCCAAATCACCATCCAAATTCCATCTTCTGTTGTTTCCCAAACTTCACCTTTGGTCTCAACGTCTGATGTATATACTTCCACAGTAGACATAGTGGCAGACTTTGGAGAGGATGCTGTGGTTTCCCTGGGAGAATATTTCTACAGCAAGTTTGAGAAGGCAGTGGTGAAAAGAGGAAGTAAAAGACAGAGGGAGGGGAATGTTATGAAGGGCCCTATCCCCAACCAACTCATAATATGGAAGAAAACTTCCATTGATGCACAACAGGAAGCACTTGAAACTACTGCAACAATGGGAGCCTTTGCAAGGGCTAATTATGACTCAATCACTTCTTTGAAAAAATTAATTGAGGCTAAGAAACAGGAATTGCATAAGCTCAAGGAGAAGCAAACTGAAATTGAAGAATGACATCAATCTCAACTTCAAGAGTTGAGAAATGAGCATGATAGTCAGGTGAAAGACCTGCAGGCACAAAATGCATCTCTTCAGCAACAACTACAGTAGACACAAGTGATAAACATTGGATATGCTGAGAAGATCACAGTTCTTGAGAAGCATTTAAAGGATTCAGTAGCCAAGGAAGCTGCCCCCTCTTTCTCTATATTTTCTAAGGAAGAATTCAAGGAACTAGCTCTTACAGTAAATGTAGACCATAAGAATATTTTGGTTGAATTATTTGAATCCCTGGATGAGATTATGGAGACATACAATGTTTTTGAGCGTCATTCTGATGTCCTTGAACAACATAATGAGAAAAAGGAAGAAGCAACTAGGGAAATTGAAGATGTGGTTGATTGGAAGAGATATATTAAGGACAAACCTGAAGATATCTCTATTTTGGATAATATCAAGTTCAAAAGGATTAGAATCTCTTTGGTTGCATGGGAACATGCTTGTGAAACATTCGAGACCACAATTTAGAAAGCACAAATAGTCTGTGGCAGGAGGTGGTATGCAACTGATAATATAATGATCATGCTAGAATTTCCAACCTTGTACCTTATCAAAAAGGCTTGTCCACCTAAGCTTACTATTGAGCAGGTTGATGAGATATGTTCGCAGTCCAAAGAGAGAATTCAATAGTTGGAGTATGTTTAGATTTTAGAGGTTAAAGAATTAATCAAAGAACCCATCAGTTTAGGGATAAAGATCAATATTTTTTTTGCGTGCATGGCACAGAGTGAAGACAAGCGAGATTGAGTCGTTCACTTGCAATACCCAGCTGGCACTCGAACTAGCCAAATATCTGGATGTAGAAGAGTTGTTAGATTTGTGGGCCAAGTGGCAGATTTCCCTTGGCAAGTCTTAGATTAGAAATATTTTGTAATCTCTGTTTTATGGGAAATCTTTCCTTGTAATTTAATGTAATTATTATTTAAGGGGATGAGATCTCATAGAATTAGGAGCAGAGAAAATCACCAAAGGAGAACTGGAGATACTCTGTTTCTTTGAGGCACTGCAATTTTTTGTAGACTTAACGAAATTCAGTTAGTCTCTCTTTGCCATCTCTTTTGTATGATTTGTCAAATTTCTTTGATAGATTCTCATTTCTCACTTCGGTTTATGAATGAACTTTATTTTATTTTGCAACTTTAATGAATGCATCGATTTGTAGGTTGGATTTATCTTAACATACAATTCAGGTGTTTTTATGTGTTAAATGGATTTATTCATTTAACTCATTTTATCTATTTCTGCAAATGATAAACAATTATAATTACATTGATGCCAAATTTTCAGTTAGCATATCATAATAGAACAATCTCATATATGCTTTAATTCTTAAGGTAAAATTATTCAATTATCATTGTTTGGTTTTGTCTAAAGTTGATAAGTACAAATCCAATTCATATGTTTATTAATTGGTGAAACATTTATTAAATTCAAGATCGGATTGTTCTGCAAACTCAAATCATATTTCATAATCTAGATCTAACTTAATTAGATATTTCCTAAGCTAACACTACTTTATACCCCTTATACATAAAACACTTTTAATCTTGCCTAACAGGAAGACAGATCCATTTGGATCCACTCACATAAGTTCCAATGGAGGCCTAATATCTGTAGGAGGCAGTCACACCAAACAATATGGGGATAGAACCACTCTTGTGCAAGGTTGTTTGAATCCTTTCAGATTGGGCTTTCACCTTCTATTGATTTGCCCTGGAAAATATTCAAGCATCACATTTGGGGCTTCAATAGTCTTGAGGAGCAGTGATGCGATGTTGCGTCCAGACATGATGTGCGGAGATTTTAGGGGTAATGGGACCCTTTGCGATCATGCAAGTCTAGGAGAATCACGCAAATTTGATTGACAGATAAGATTGAATCATGCCCATAAAGGTGCACGAAGCTTAAATTTTTTTTTCGGCCCTGAAAGAAAACCATCCCATCCACGTGTCACCCTCCCATGCATTTAGGAACGTAAAAGCAGTTTTAGGAAACCACTCTTCCGGGATCCTAAAACCGCTTATGCCTAATAAGTGGTATGAAAATGTGGGTGGCAATTGAAGGGCACGGATCAAGGGAAAAATGATTTTTTCATAGCCAATTTTTGGGTTCCTGAAATCGAAAAAATGAATTCAGTATTATGCGCTAGATTGCATGAAATCGAAGCATTTACAAGGGGTCAATCCCCCTTGACCCCCGTCATCCCCCTCATATGTCGTTGAGTGTGAGAAAGTTCTGTGATTTTCAATATGGATTGTTCCCAGGTTGCATGAATATTAATGTTATGATTTTCTAAGACTATAATAAATCTAACAAATGTGTTTATAAACACTTTTGCAGATTCATAATCTTATCAGTGACAATTAAGGGTCATCATTTCAGTGTAATGCGATTGGAAAAATTATTTTATCTTGGTTGGACCAATAAGAAGAGTGTCATCATGGAGGATGCACAAGATCCTTATGAGGTT
The DNA here is from genome assembly GCA_027924585.1 of Larix kaempferi. Lineage (NCBI taxonomy): Eukaryota > Viridiplantae > Streptophyta > Pinopsida > Pinales > Pinaceae > Larix > Larix kaempferi. The sequence goes on from BSBM01002357.1 coordinate 233,992, forward strand.
GAGGCAGATGCAATGGGAGAGAATGTACAGGTTGAGAATGTAGAGACAGAGTCTAATGGTTTTAGAAACCAAGCAACTACCCCAGACATTGCATAAACCATGAGGAGCTTAAGGGTGGAACTGCAGAGTTGCAGAGCAGATAATGAAAGGCTGATTAGAGCCCAAGAGGAGAAGAGTCAGTTGAATGCATCTATGCTTCAAATTTTGACTGACATTCAAAGGAAGATAAACCATGGGAAGAATTCACAAAATCAGGAAAAGAGTAGGGGTAGCTCAAGGAGGAATTCCCACAAGATATCCCATAGTTCAAGAAGGAATTCTAGAGATAGCACATATACTCCATAAATCTCTTCTAGTGAGTCATCTGACTCGAAATAATCCATTGAAGTTTCAATATATTTATCTCATAGAAACAAGAGAAAGAGGTTTCCCAAGAACGACTCTCATGGAGAATTTAAGAAGGCCAAACCTCCTACTTTTGATTGTGAGGTTAAATCGGGTCAAGAAGCTGAGGTTTGGTTTCTTGGGACGAGGAAATATTTCCAAGACCAAGATTATTCAGGAAATATGAAGGCGAGAGTGGTTATCTTCAATCTGAATGGAAGAGCATCTATATGTTGGGAACACCTTAGGGAAGTAAAGAGTATCAATGAAAGGAAGATTGTGTGGAATTAGTTCAAGAAGTACTTCAAGGAAAAGTACCTTTCTGACAAGTACTAGGATGGAAAAATCAAAAAGTTCTATGACATGAAATTGGGACAAATGACTATGGAGGAATACGTAAACATATTCTTAGAGATGCTAAGGTATGTCAAATATGTCAGGGATGGTAAGGTGAAAATTCAACGTTTTCTAAGTGGACTGCCCCAATCATATAAAGATATAATTGAGTTTGATGAACCTCGAACTCTAGAGGAGGATAAGTATTGTTATGATAAAAACAAAAGCAAACCAGAATTCCATAAGGCATGGAAGGACAAGAAAAATGAAAAGTTTGACCAAACGAAAAGGGGTTCAAGCCTCCTCAATTTAGAAATCAGCCAAGGCAGCCACCACAAGTGTGATTAAGCTAGCTAGAATGATGGGAGACAAGCTAAGAGATCCAAGAGAGTCTCTTAAATGTTGGGGATGTGGAGGGGACCACATGATTAGGAAATTTCCACATCGGAATGGGAGTGAAAAGAAAGTTCACAACATCCAAGGAGATGAAATAGTGGGTCAAGTGGCAAGAACCATCCCTAGAATTTATGCAGCACTAGAGGACCTCCAAGCAGGCCATCAGTCAAATGTGGTTGAAGTTGAAGGTGAGGTTGCTAAGAAATCTATTTCTATTTTGATTGTCCCTGGATCTACTCATAGTTATATCAGTCCTAAAATTGTTGATATTTGTGCTTATAAGAAATCAAAGCATAGTAAGTCATGGTTAGTCCAACTAGGCACTAGAACCAAGAGGAAGGTTAGCGAAATCATGGAGAAATGTCCATTGGAAATGGGTGGGATATCCACTTTTGCAAATATGAATGTTTTTCCACTTGGTTCCTATGATATTCTCATTGGAATGGACTGGTTGGAAGTCCATAGAGTTAAACATGATTGCTATAACAAGACTTTTGACTGTATTGATGAAGAAGGAAACCCAAGGGTTGTAAAGAGATTCCAAAGGTAGTTTTTGTTAGGCATATTTCAGCCATGCAATTGAAGAAATTATGTAGGAAAGGTTGACAATTGTATGCGGCCCATATTTTGGAAAAAGCAGGAAATGAAATTCCCATGTTGGAAGACCATTCTGTTTTGCAAGAATTCAAGGATGTGTTTCCCAATGAAGTTCCAGGAATTCCTCCAAAGAAGTAAATTGATTTTACAATCGATCTTGTTCTAGGAGCTGCACCAGTTTCTAAGACACCTTAAGTATGATTACACCATAATTATTAGATCTGAAAATGAAACTGCAAGAGTTGTTAGAAAAGAAGTACATAAGGCCAAGTGTGTCTCCATGGAGAGCACCTGTACTTTTTGTGAAGAAGAAAGATGGAACAATCAGGTTATGTATTGATTATAGGGATCTTAACAATGTTACAGTGAAGAACAAGTACCCCTTGCCTCGAATTGATGATCTTTTTGATGAAATGAGAATGAAATGAGAGGGGGAAATGTGTTCTCAAAGATTGATTTGAGATCTGGTTATCATCATGTGAGAATAAAAGAAGAAGACATTCACAAGACAACCTTTAGAACAAGGTATGGGCACTGTGGGTTTGTGGTGTTGCCATTTGGTCTCACCAATGCACCAACTACATTCATGTGTTGATGAATAGTGTTTTCAACAAGTATTTGGATAAGTTTGTTCTTGTATTTCTAGATGATGTTCTTATTTATTCCAATAATGAAGAAGAGAACGAAGAACACTTGATAATGGATTTGCAATTGCTAAGGGAGAATAAGTTGTATACGAAGCTAAGCAAATGTGACTTTTATAAAAATAAAATTCATTATTTGGGTCACATTATTTCTGAGGAAGGAATATCCGTGGATCCTGAGAATATTGAAGCTATCGTGAACTGGCCAATTCCAAGAAATGTGACAGATGTAAGATCTTTTTGGGTCTTGTTGGTTACTACAGGAGGTTTATTGAAGGATTATCCAAGGTTGCACACCCAATCACTTATTTTCAAAAGAAGGGGATAAACTTTGATTGGACACCGAGATGTGAAGAAAGCTTCCAGCTCTTGAAGAAGCTTCTCACAAGTGCTCCAATTCTAAAGATTGTAGATCCAGAAAAATATTTTGTGGTATGCACAGATGCATGTAAAGATGGACTTGGAGGAGTTCTTATGCAAGATAACCATGCGGTATGTTATGAGCCAAGGGAGTTGAAAGAACATGAGAAGAACTATGCTACTCATGATTTGGAGATTGCAGCCATAGTGCACGCTTTGAAAATGTGGAGGAACTCTCTAATGTGAAGAGAATTTGAACTAAGGACAGACCATTGTGGTCTGGAATATTTGTTTGAGCAACCAACATTAAATGCTAGTCAAGATAGATGGCTAGAATCTTATTTGCCACCACGCTCCGCTGATTTTATTTCATTCCTATAATGTTTATGCTTGTATTTGCATGCTAGATGTGTGCGGATAAATTTAAAATCCAATGTGCATGTTTAATTAAGTTTATGCACACATTTTACTGTTGGAAATCATATTATGGTTTTGGGGTGAAATTTGAGAGTCTGTATTTAGCCAATGTCCTACCCATATGGTCGGATTGGGTGAGGGTGACGTTACACAGATGGTACAAAAAAGTGGATTGAATATTAAACGTAAGACTAGATGCAAAAGTGGACATCACACCAGATGAAAAATTGGAAAAAAAACTAGATGCAAAAAGGGACTTAACATTAGACACAAAACTGGGCACCAAATTAGGTGCAATACTAGGCCCAAAAAATCGGACGCAACACAAGACACAACAATAGACACAAAATTGGATTCCTAACTAGTCATAAAATTGGGTGTTAAATTGCGAACGCAACTGGGCACAAAACTAGATGCAACATTGGGTGTAAAACTAGGCGCAACATTGGGCACAACACTGGATGCAAAAAAATACATAAAAAAGGAGAAAAATTGGATGCAAGATGGGACGCAACGCTAAATGTAAAATTGGATGTAACACTAGACACAAAATTGGATGCAAAACTAGGCACAACACTAGGCGCAAAAAAAGACATAAAATGGGACGAAACACTCAAACTTGGACGAAAAAATGATGTAAAATGGGATGCAAAATTGGATTTAAGATTTGACGCAACACAAGATGTAAAACTGGACGCAAAATTAGATGTAATACTAGGTCCAAAAATTGATACAAAATTGGACAGAACAATAGATGCAAAACTGGACACATAATTGGATGCAAAATAAGGCACAAAACGCAATGTAAATCTAGGTGCAAAACTGGACACAACATTGGATGCGAAATTGGGTGCAAAACTGGAAACAAATGAGGACGTAAAAAAGGATGCAAAAAAGGATATAGTACTAGATGCAAAATTGGGTGCAAAGAAGGGTGGAAAAACATACCAAAAAAATGATGCAAAAATGGACATGAAAAAGGACACAAAATTTGGCGCTTTATGAAATTGTACAACACTGCAATGTTTAGTGCTAGATTGTTCACCACAATCGGAAAAAATTTACACTAAAATCTGGTGCAAATTGTAGTTTTTTTGTAGTGAAACGATCCAAACCTTGGAAAGGTCATGGGAAATGTTGGCTTGTGCAAATGACTGGGAGGATGGGATACGTAATACTATACAAAGGTTTGCGTAGTATCATGCCCTAGCTGTCAGGAAACTTCCTATGTTTACGGATTTATATACCCCCTTATAGTTGTTGAAAACTCCATTCAGCAACTCGACAGACATACCCCCTCACAATACACACCGAGGTCTCCTAAATGTTTTCCACTTGGTCGGAAAGTGGCTCATAATGCATTTAGGTTTGATGCTCTATAGTCACTATCGGAAATGGGTTATAGACTTTGATTCTGGTCACGAAATCCATTACAATGCCTGGTGAAGTCTCCATTAATCTATAGGGTGGTGTCTTTCCAAGGCATGAATATAGTTTTCAGTTGGATTGAAGGTTTCGGTGACTTAGTCCATTATGGAAAGCCGAGGGTAATGCCTACATACACCCATTTTGATTATTTCAAATCATTTAGCACTATGATATGTTACATTTATTGCCATCATTTGGTTGCAGGCATTTTTAGTTAACCACTATGTAGGTATATGGCTCATTCAGCTAGGGTTTGGAGACACACTCAAGCCCTGCCTCAAACTTGGTGAGATTTTGAAATTGATCTTACTATTTTATGTTTTTTTAGTTATCTTATTTCTCAAGCTCTCGCTACGGATTTTTGCTTAGGAATTTACTAACGCCTCTTCTATTTGGTTGCAATACCTATGCAATGCCTCAACCCACTACGGAACTGGCATCATCATTGTGGTCATGGAATGACACTTTATAGGTATGGTCCTCTCCTTTACTTCTACATTTGATGATAGGTGGTATTGTGGAGGCCTGGGGTTACGGGACCCCACTGTTTCCTATGGTCAGTTTATGAATTATGCTAGTTTGGCATTTGGTACAGGGTTTAATATTTTCTTCTTGGAATCGACTTAGTTCTCTAGGTTGAAATGGTTGATTACCCTACTACCCTTACTCGAATATGGTTTGTGGTTGAATCAATGGTAGAAATTCGACTATTCAAGGTTCAATTTACTCTCAGTCCTTATCGGTGGTGGATAACTTCAAATTCAGTGGTGCATATGAGATAATTCTTTTTGTGTATGAGAAGCTACAAGATTCTCATGCAATTGTGTTGTTTCTTGCATGAGATAATTGGACACAACTTCCATAAGATTTCTATATAATTGTTTTTCTATTTGTGAGACTTCAAATATTGAATTGTATGGAATAAATTTGATATGAACTATTACATAATTACTATATAATTATTTTATTAATTGTCTGACTTCATTCTCTATTTGTATGCGATAAATTTGATATGAACTATTACAGAATTACTTTATAATTATGTTACTACTTCTAATATTTTCATGCTTAGATTGTATGGGGTAATTTTCTTTGTATGAAAATGATACAAAATTCCATGCATAATTATTTTATTACCCTTTAAAACTCTAGTGTCCTTCAACAACCTTGGATTAGGCTCACATAATGTAGCCTAGTGGCAGTTTGAACACGTCTTGTTGAGACACCACAGATTGTAAATATGTTTGAGTGATGGTTCGATATTAGTCCACTTGGCTTGGTTATCCCCTAAATACAACCTACAAATCTGGTTAGGTATAAAATACATGTACATGCACTTAATGGTTTCTTTACCTTGACAACTACATGTTCCAACATAACCTACTGGGTTTTTATTTATTTATCTCCTTTTTTTCTACGTCCATCCTTACCTGGGAAAAAAGGCTCGAATAACTTACTTAGAGTCCCTAAGCAATCCTTGCACTAGTCCTCAATTCAGGTTTATGAAAGTACTTTTATTTTCAAGAGGTGCTCGATATAATTCTATGAAAAAGTAACCATTAAGCCAATGTTAAATAGCATACCCTGATTTCTTTTGTTATCATAATTTTACTCAACATGGGGTATAAAAACTGCATAAATGTAGCTTTCTTTGTATATTTATTTCATGGACTTAAAAAGGGACTTAAGTAGTTGTGGTCTACTGTACCCTTATACAACCATACCCATGATAATTCCTTTACATAATCAAACAGAATAAATTCTATGGTAATGGGAACAGATTCATGTATATACATAAAAAACAAGAAAAACATATGACTAATGCCAATGCAAAAGGAATTATTATAAACTAACCCAGAAGAAACATCTGAATATTACTGATACACAGGTTCATATATATACATAACTAATAGGAAAATCATATGACTAATGCCAATACAAAAGGAATTATGATAAACTAACCCAGAAGAAACATCTAAATATTATTGATACAGAAATTGTAAATCAAATAAGGCAAAGGTTTAGAAACTCATATATGTTAGGGGTAGTTTGGGAAAACTAGAATGAATAGAAATTCTCCTCCCAACTGTAGAGATATCACTAGCTCACCCCTATTCCTAATCATTGATCCATGAGGGTGAATAACAATAGTGTTTTTCCTCTTGTACACAAAACTCCCACCTAGAGATCTAAACCAATCAGAATGTGATCTTATAGGATTCTGTTGTTTTGAGAGTACTTGCCCCTTTGTTTGCAAGACAAGGGATTTTGTTCCCAAAATGCATCAAACATCATCTTGTTCCTCTGATGTTATTTTATAATATTTTTCCTAGGACTTCTCTCATTAATGACTCTTCTTCCACCTATATGTTTTATTTAGTTCGAATCCTTTCCTTAAGGCAATATGTTCCCTACATGTTTTGGGCTAATCCATTAACTATTTCCAATTCGATGTTCATATCACCACTTGTCCTTCCCCTCTCATGGATCAGTGATCACTCTTTTTTAACGGTCAGATTCAGCCTTTCCCTTTTTATTCATAAAGTATATACATTCTACCACATGCGTTGAATAATAGTTGAGATACTTAGTATCAGTGTCTTTCCTTCTAAATATCAACAAAATAACTCAAATAATAGTCAAAGTCTTTAAGGGGGTTCAAGGTGTTACACATTTACAAACAAATTTTTCTTTAAAGCTGTAATCAGTGTGGTGAAATCGTCCAATGCCTATGCAGAATTGAGAAACCCATGTGTGCTTGAATTGTTGTAGGTAGCTGTTATAGGTCAAATCTGTACTTCTCCATCCGTGATCACCTTTAGCTGTCGATCACAAAAAAGGACAACTTGGATTGAAGAGCATGTTTTTACTAGATGATGTATGGACTAGACTTACCCCTTTGCAGTTGACAAAACACACATTTTATCTACTTTTTGAGAAAAATGCTACCCTATAAGCATGATAGTAGCATTCACTTACTGAAATACTCTACTCTACTTCAATAGACTAGCGTTTACCTACTGAAATACTCTACTTTGCTTCAGTAAACTAGCATACAGCTCAAAAAATCTTGCAAACACTTGTTGTAAAGTAGGAAAGTTGCATATTGAACGCTACTCCACTTAAGAAAACTAGTGTACACCTTAAAAAGTAATCAAAAATATATTAATTTGATGAATTGGGACTAGTTGAAGTTGGTTTTGCAACTTCCCCAACCTCCCAATCAAACTACCTCTCGATCCAAACTGCCTACCTTGTCCCATAAATACAAGGGGGATAGATGAGAGAGAGGAGGAGAAACTATGCATTAAGGGTTGTTTTGCTGGAGGAATTCCAAAGTTAGTGTGAAGAGTAGGAACCCAAGATCCGGTTGCACAAGCACTTTGAATGATCAGGTATAATTGTACTGATTATTTGCTTTTGACAATAAAGGTTGAAACACCCTTCCCGTCCCAATCAAATGTCTAATGGATTGCATATTTGTTTGGATTAAATCCTTGATTGTATTTGATGTCTAAATTGTATTTCAATTTCATCATTGTTATATCAATCAAGATACGCTGAGGAGGGTGTCTTTTATATTGTAGGTTCATCGAACGAAAGATCAAGTGGAGGATCGATCAAAGGAGCAAGTGAAAGCTAGGATCGAACTTCGTTATTAAGGTATGCCTTCAAGAACCTTGATCTCTTTCCTTTTGTAGAATCCTATGTGATATGATTAATGTATTTACCTATCACCCTAGAAGTTGGTAGTGTCCCTCTCCTCGCTATAGGGTAGAATACCTGAACAACAGTAGCTTCCTAGCATCCAAATGGCATTAAATGACCATAGAAGTGATGCTGAAAATAATAAATAGAAAACCATATTAGGACAATTACAGAAAATCACAATTTTCACTTCTTCTTTTTTCAAATCAAGCAGCCTACAAAAGTTAGGTCATAATAGAATAGGACATATATCTTAATGAGAACAAGCATGGCCTTAAACTGTGGGGAAATGTCCAACATGAAGCTTGTATTTTGTGTAAACCATTCAATGAAACCTTTGTTTCCTAAATATAAAAATATCATAGATTTGGTGGAAGATCCACCCCAATGGTCAGAATTGATGAGATACCCATGCTAAAAGGTCTGATAACTCCCGGGCATGAAACTAAAATGATGGAGAATTTGTGTGTATTACCTCTCATTGTATTTGACAATAGAGGTAGAGGAAGGTGACGTAGTAGCACTGGTGTTACATTTTCGCATTGGAGAAAAGTGGAACAAAGAGCATTTTGGTACCACAGAGTGGGAGGTCCCTACAATGAAACCACTATTTGAATAACAATGCAGAGTAGTCTATATATGAATATTTGAATAGAGAGCCAAGTGGAATCTAGCTAGTTACAGAAGTGAGAGAAATGGTTATAGAACATGATAATATAAGTATGTGGAAAAGATATGTAAGGATTTATAGATGTGGATTACAATTCTCCTAGATATCCAACTCATACTAATGGTCCTTGTTCAAATACTGCATTTGGAGACACAACTCCTCCTATTGAATCCAACTGCTAGACAGAGTTTGATCTTTCAACCAGTTCCAATCTACTTATCAAATTTTGAACACCGTTGTTACAAAAAAATGCATAGTTCATTAAGAAGTAGATTAGTAAGTCCATTCAACTGAACAGTGCAACTCTCAGAATAGCGGGAATCTTGGTCGGATTAACTGACAGGTTTATGCACAAAGAATAGTAACAATAGAGTTGAAGGTCATAGTAACAATACAATGGAATGTAAAAATAGAGGCACTCATTGAGGTTTTAAAACAAACCCACTATGTGGCCAATGTAGAGCTAGAGGGAACACTACAAAAGATTTTTTATTTGATGTGCCAATGTGCCAACACGATACCACAACGAGGACCCCACAAGTCCCAATTTTATTGGTTAATACTAAACATAATATGACAGAATTTTAATACCATTATAAAACCTCTCCCTCTGGAGACATCATCGAGGACCCCAAAATTCATAATCTTATTGGTTAATACTTAACATAGTATGGTGGAATTTTAAGACAATTAGAAAACCCCTCTCTAGATCAAAGTAAATGTAGGAAAAAAACCATTAAAATCATGAAATACCTTGCTATATCAATTGAGATGTGCATCATAACTTGTCATGAACTCGTGGGGGAATCTTTCACTGTGCATACCATTTCCATGGCTCAAACATGTAAACTCCTAACATGAATCCAACACCTGCAAAATCGATGAATGTTTAGGGTTTTGTAAACAAGCATCCTCCAATTCCTAATCTTATTGGTTAATACTTCACATAGTATGGCATAATTTTAAGACCATTAGAAAACCCCGCCCTCGATCAAAGTAAATCTAGGAAAATAATCATTAAAACCATCATATACATTTTCCAAATCAATTGAGGCAGGCAACATAAATTGTCATGAATTTGTTGGGGAGTCTTTCATTGTGCACACCATTGTCATGGCTCAAACCTGCAAAATCCTAACATGAAGCCAGCACTTGCAAAATTGATGGATGTTTAGGGTTTTGTACAATGATGACTTGAAACCCTAGTTATATTCCTTGTCTAAAACCCCAATAGCAAGCAATTTCCCATAAATCAAAAGCTTTTGGTGAAATTATCCAAAGCTACAGAGAGGAGCAGGGTTGGCATTCACTAGTGGAACACAAATGACAGGAATTTATGTGGAACTCTCTTCAAGTGCCTTTGGTTTCTTGAGCGCTACTCTAGTGCAACAAACCCCCAATTTCTTTTCCCAAAATTTTCTTTCCCCCCCATTTTTTTCCTCCAAGATTTTTTAAGTTTTTAATTTTTTAATATATATATATATATAAGGCTTATATATAATCTTGAACTATTAACATATTATCATATTAATATACTGTATTAATATTATCACATTATTATATTATATTAATAGCGTCATATTATTATATATACACCTAAAATATTAACTTATATATATATATATATATAATGTATAATAAGATTTATTAAAATAATATTTACATTAAATATATAATAATATATATTAACATACTATAAAATTATATATAAAGTATAATACTATATACATATATATTAAAATATATATATATTATATATATATATTATATATTACTAATACATATTAACTATAATATATATAAAACAATATCATATATTTTTTAATATGCAAGAATCTATAATTGGTTTGGATTACCTAGGCGGGGTTCATGTCAAATACGCCCACCTCCATATAATATGCACACTCTTCCAAGGTGGGGGACAGGGGGAAAGAGTGGGCTAGTTTGTTTTATAATTAGTAATTACCAATGGAGCAGGTTAAAATCATGGCGCATTCTGCCCTTTTCGATAAGTGATTTGACATAATCCAACAATGGAAGATTGAAATTTTACAATGTAGGAAATTTTAACACCACAGAAAGATTCAGAATCCATCTGCAGTGTTTAAATTTACTAAATTGAAAAATTTCATTGTCAAAATTGCAATTTTTCATTTTCATTGGACCACCTCTGTAATGCAATTTTAGTGATTAAAACTGACAATATCAATAACCTTCAAATATTCTATTGGAATTACAAAAAAATAGTGTGAAACATAGGGTAGAATATTCTCCATGATTAGCTTTCTCCTTGTTTTGACTAATTCATATTAATCTAGTTGTAGTTTTTATCTAGTTGGTTTTTATCCATGGATTAAATTAGTCAGTTCTACTTATGTCGCTTATTATTTAGTGGTATTTTTTTCCCATGACTAAATTAGTCATTTAATTTAGTGATTTTTAGTTGTTTGTTCAAATTTAGTGGTATTCAGCGTAAAAACACTGTTATGACTAAATTTTTTAGTCACCTAGTCATTTATTTGCCCAAATTCTACTAGTGCACTATGTATCTATTCGAAGCTATGATTTATTGATTGGCATTGATCCACTATGTATCATCTTCATGGCCATGGCCCACCTATATATATACCACATGGATCCATTGTGTATTCTTTCATGTCCATGATCTCTACATCATTCATATATGTCATGGATCCATAGTGCATTCTTTTTGGTAGCCATGTTCTATCACTTTGAGCATGGATATGTTCACCATAGGGAGAAGATTGTCTGTCACATATTTTCTATTTCAGGTACTTTGATTGACCTAAGAATCTTGGAATCTCATCCATGTTTCTCCTCATTTCACTCCACATTTGGTTATAATGTATTTCAGCCATCATGATCCCTTCTAACCTCACACATTAGGGGGCATCTATTATAGCTCAAAATGGCACTTCTCTATCTGTGACAATAGTTCAAAAGATGACACTTAAAAGTGCCATTGTAAGTTCACAAAAATGAAATTTATGGATGGAAGAGTCTATAATTTGACCCTTATTGATGGTCCTTAGCATTTAAAGTGATACCCCAGCTATTTTCCTATTCATTTTGAAGAATTCCAACCTAAAAAAGAGCAAATTCGCACCCTACTAGTTCAATAGGAGAGAATTTCCCAATAATTTGCACTCTACTCATTCATTGGGTGTTATTCATTCTCACTCCGGTGGTTCATTAGGACCGAATTCATTAAAAACTAACAATTCACATCTTTCACATTGACAAGAAGTGAATCAGTCACATGTTTCATATGTAAGTGCGGATGCCCTAAAAAAATCATAAAAAATAAATAAAAATTCAAAAATGAGGGAAGTTAGGAGGTTCTGAAAACTAACTTGCTCAATTGTAACTTCTGTAACCACTTGGTAACCATCCTCAACATATTCATAAAAAGGAATGGAATGGACCAAGAGGGGGAGACACCCAAGATAGTAAAGTTACGCTGGGGGAATCACTCGATATCACACCCATTTTTCCATTCCATCAATAACCCTTGTTGTAGAACCCATGTATCCCTATATACTGAAACCGTTACCCTCAAGTAGTTTCATCCATTTTATGCATTTAGTGGATTGGAGTGGAATTGTGGGAGTTCATGAACAGGAGAGACCCAAATCTTGAGGTTTGTTAAGGTTCCAAAGCAGAGAAGAGGTATATCTTGTACTTTGTTTCTACTGTTTCAATATAGATTTGACATCTTTTCCTTCACAAAATTCTTAGTTATATTCGTGATTGATAATTGGCAGAAAAGTTTTAATTTTTTTCATATTGAAGTTGATTAGTAATCTTATGTTATTTTCATCTTTCAATTCAATAATATTCTTTGCTATTGTCAAATTGGTTTGAGGAAGATTGCTTTTATTTTTTTTGCAGGTAGAACATTGGGAAATTGAGAGAAAATCTAGAAAGAAGGAGGGGCTTGCATCAACCGTCATAAATAAGGTACAAAAAATTTGCTTCTCCTATATTCCTAGATTAGAATTGCTTTCTTATATAATATTATGCATGAGTGTGAGTCTTTTATTCCTGTCAGCAGAGCCTTCTATGTCAGTCTCTCTTCATTTAGTATGTTAGTGATCTTGTCCAAATCATAGGATTAATTTCCGTATAGCAGATATACTCCTCAAGAGAGGTATACCTATTGGTATATCATCCACAACAAGCTCCTTAAACTTATCCAAAAAATGTTGAATCTATGGTGGTACGAGACTCATTTTTCCAACCTATTGGACTTTTTTTGGAATTATGGCCAAACTAAAACGAGCCCTTTTCTATTCTCTCATAAATTCATTTGTTGAGCACAACATGACATAGTTTCTACTACTTCCCACATCCTTACTGTGACTATTTCTTACTTCTATCATCATAATATCTAGCATTGGTTTCAACCGGTAGTGTTGTCCACCTTTTGTGAATTCATATGTATTCTCTCTCCCATTATGGAAATTCTTCCTATAAAACAATCAAGGACTTGCAATAAGCACATGGCATGCATCCATATCTACTACATAACAAAAGACCTGTTCACTGAGGTTCCTAATCTGCAAGTTTAACAAGCACTACTCAGACATGGTAACTTGTTGTCCCTTTTACAACTACAAGAACTGGTACAAGATGGGATGGGGAATACATTTTAATTTTAATTTTTCCATGAGGTCCATGAAAACAAAAATTTATGTGCTTCCACCATCTATGAATAGATTGCAACATTTTCTCTAGACTTTACACTTAGTTTTAAAAACTTCCATTTCATTATCTTCTTAGGCTCTTTTGTTGTCTTCCTTTCAAGGCTAAGTAACACTCTCAGTAGCACTAAATTCTCACCCTGCTCCTACTAAAGTACTATCGAATTTTTAACAACAATCGATGCTTCATTTTCCTATGGGACCTATGCTTAAGCTTCACTTTTTTTTCCCAAATTATGATTTTATACACATTCATACCCATGGTGCCCCTCTAATACACATCTATAGCAAGTAATAATATACTTACATTTTCCTCTTCTGAATCATCTCTTCTAGTGCCATTTCCTCCTCTACCACTTTGGCTACTAGTGGATTCATCCTCGTTTTCGATGCCTTTGGAAACATTTTCTCTTTAATTTCATGTCAATGGTTTCTTCTACCTTCAAAGCAACTTGATAGGCTTCATTCACGTTGCAAAAATTATGTGTGATCATCTCATCCTAAATCTGTTATTTCAACCCATTCTAGCATCTCACCACTCTTTGATATGTTGGTTCTTTTATCCCTGATCTAACTATCAGTTTGAAGAATTCCTCAATGTCCTTCTAGACTGATGTTTCTTTCTACCTCAATTTTTGTACTTGCTTACATAAATTTTGTTGATAATAGACAAGGATGGATTTCTCCTTGATTTTTCTCACCATGTTCCCCCAGGTTTTAATTTTCTCCTGCCAATTGTCTACCCTATGTTTTTATAGCATATCCCACGAAAGTGAAACATGTCCCTTTACCTTAGTTAGGGAAAAACTAACTCGATTTGGGGCTTGAATATTTCCATACAAGTACCTTCCGAGCTCTCATATCCATTAAATGAGAGTCTCAGATTTCATTCTACCATAATAGTATGAAATTTACACCTTTGCATTAGGGTGTTCCCATGAAGATGGGTAACAGCTTTTGGCAAGCGAAGGGCACGAAGGGTAGAAAAAAGGAACTCGGTCGAGATTTTGTTAAGATCTCAATCGAGATTTTAAAATATCAATCGAGGGATTAACAAAGCACTTGATTGAGCTAATTAAAATCTCTCAATTAAGCCTCTCATTAACCCTTGATTGAGATCTATTGCTCGATCAATGTTTTGATAAAACCCTCGATCAAGAAATAGCTAGATTGAGGTTTAAGAGCTCAATCGAGATAATTTCTCCATCAACATAATAGCTTGATCGAGCTATTGTCTTGATAGATCTCTCGAATGAGCAACAAGAAACAACTCGACCGGTGGTTTGTGAGCTCAATTGAGGGTCAAGTTGTCACCAATAGCCACCACCAATGAGCCCCTCTTGCTGCCATCTCCTCCAGACGATGAGGTAAGCTCGGAAAACTCTTAAACCCTTAAAAAATTAGTTAATTTTTTTATTTAATTTTTTTTTTTTGTAATTTAGTTAGTGTATTTAAAAAAACTTCTAAAACTAATTTTTTTTTTAGTTGTGATTTGTAATATAGATTTATTATTTAGTTTATTTAATAATTAAATTTAGTTTTAGTTTTTTTAATTGTGTTTTACAATTTAGATTAGATTTAGTGTGCATATCTCTCTCTCTCTCTCTCTCTCTCTCTCTCTCTCTCTCTCTCTATATATATATATATATATATATATATATATATATATTTCCAGGATCATAGAATCAAAGTTAAATATACTTAGTTCTCAAAAAATCAAATGGTATTACTGTACCCACTAAGTGGTGAAGGATTCCATTGGGATGTCATGTGTGTTGGTTTAAGGTGTTGATTTTTGCCTTAGATGTATGAAATATTAATTTAGGACCTAAGGCCAATGCTCCTCCATCGACCATGTTGAGGGTTTAGTTACCCATAGCTAGTTCTCTAAAACTCGTTAGTCCCAATTAGAGACAAAATATCCCATTGGGAGGTCATATATACATTTGGATTTTAGGATTCATTATTGGGGTATGGTTTCTTTAATATTCATTTAGGGACAAAAGTCTAGGTTTTCAACCCAATCAATTCCATGGCCATATACCCATACCTACTACTCAAACCTTTTAATACTACCAATATCCTCAATGTAAGCGAAGGATATATTCTCAAGAGTCATGTGTTGTGGATTAAGTGTCTTTTTTAAATTTGGATGCTTAAATATTATTTTAGGGAACAAATCCTAGGTTTCCTCCTCATCCATATCCAATCCCAAAGACTCATACTTAGTATCAAACACTTCCTAATAACACCAATATCCCCACTCTGAGGTAAGGTTAAATTGATCAAGAGGTCATGTTTGTTGGCACAAAGTGTTGTTCATGCCCATGGATTCCTAATAGCTTCCTTTAGAATCCAATCCCTAAATTTCTTCACCAAACCATTTTGAATGACACCTAGTCTTCAAAATATCCTAGTGGCATGCACATCACCATTCAAAATGTAATGATATCATTGGGAGTTCATATATGGTAGTTTGATCATCATTCTTATCTTTTGCCTCATGATACTGCCTTGAGACCTATACATACTACTCAAAACCACCTAATGTTTTTTGTATTTTCCCACATAGAGGTAAAGGGTATCCCTAGAAAGTCATGTGTAGTGGTTCAAGGTGTTGTTCTTGGCCATGGATAGCGAAAATATTCCATTAGGTCCTAAGGCCTAGGTTTCCTCCCTCAAACATGTTAAGGTCATTGAGAATGATGTCTAGTTTTTGAAACCTCCTAATGGAACTAGGATATAGCCACTCCTACACCAAGGATACACTTAAGAGGTTCTATGTGGTGGTTTGCGGTATCTTCTTGATTTGGGTTTATTCCATTGATCATGTTTATGGCCCTAAGACTCATACCTAGCGTTATTTCTTCTTTATTCTTGCCCTATCCCTATTCTAAGGCAAAGGATCCTTTCAAGAGGTCATTTGTAATAGTTCAACACGTTTCTCTTAACCCTAGATGCATAGAAACTTCTTTTATTGCCTATGACATAGGTTTCATCAAGCCTCAACCATGTCGAGATCCATTAGGCGTATCCCTAGTGATGAAAACCATTACTCTAGAACAACCACTTGTTTTGTCCAATTCCCAATCATCAATTGTTTTTGATTTTCCATAAACATGACGAGATATAAATCCCCTTCAAGAAACAAATTGAAGTAATCCCCATAGAGTTAGAAGCTCTTCCCATGTATTTGTTCTCCATCAATCCTATGAAAATATTTATATAAACCCAAGATTTTGAAACTGGTCACTTATACTCTTCACAAAAATCCTTAAATTCTTCACTGAGGGAAATGATGTATCCATTTTTTTTTCAGTAAGTATTCAAAAGAACACCCAACAAAGAACTAAGACTAGTAAAATGTAATCTAAGGCTCCTAAATCACCTCTATCCAGACTATACAGGAAAATGGGAATTCCACAAAAAGGTGTTTGACAAACTCAAGTACTATTTTACATAAGATACACCATCATGACAACATTGTCATGTAGAGACACCATCTTATCATTCACTTTATCATCCTCATCATCCTCATCGTCATTTTCACCATCATTACAACATCATGAGGTTCGTATGAACATCAGAACATCATTTTATTCAAATGATGACATATATCATTTTTCTTCATTGTTTCATGTAGATCATTCTCTAGATAACGGTTCTTCCCTCCGCCAGTCGCGATTGTCAGGATGATCTACTACTGCAAGCAGCCTCCCCATGTCATGAGTGGACTCGTATGTAAATTGTTTACATATAGTATTGTTTTCATTGAATTACATATAGAAGTAAAAAATATTGTATACATGTACATGTGTTTAATTATTAATTGTTGTTTGTGTCTAGGCACCCTGCTAGCTAGGTTGTCTTATGAGCATCCATCCAAAAACATTGTGTCCAATGCCTCACATGATGGATAGGACCCACTGACCCCCTCAAAGAACATTGAGGAGGTTCATGATCATGTAGGTACATTAAATTCATATTTATTTATTTTACTAATCTATTAGTATCTTTAAATTTTGTACTTCGCCTGATACATTTTTTTATCTATTTGTCAGGAGTTGATCCCAACTTTGATGCTCCTTGGGAGGATGAGATAACCAATATCATGATCAAGGAGATAAGATTTTAGTGTGATTGGATTTGCATCTAGGTGCAATCCATGCACTTGACTTCCCATCAGTATGGTCGATGTCCATGATGATTGATGCAGTCAATGAGTTGTTGGGCATCCACTAGAAGGAGGGGCCTCTGAGTGACATCTGGAAGGATGATTACCAGATGAGGGACCAAGTATTGGGTCCTAGAAAATGGGAGGCATTGAAAACCGCAACAAGGGGAAAGGATGTCAAGGGCACTTTGTTTGACATCCCTCCTGATCACCCTATAGGAAAACCACTCCAAATATGGTAGTTTAGGTTTGAGGTTGTTGTGCCTCGTATTTATGATAGGTTATTTAGAGAATGGGGAATTTTATACCACCATTACCAGGTATCCTTGTACTTTACTAAACATATTTATGCAGAGTTCGTATTACATACGCATCCTAATTAGACGAGTACACCATCTCCTTTCTATGGGGACATGCGAGGATGCACTTATCAATCCCGAGGGGCTTGTAGAGACCCCTCTTTTATACCAGCCTCTCCTTGATTGATTCTTGTCCCTAGTCGAAATCTTCTACAACCCGGGTATGTAGTCAAGCCATTGTAGCCCAAAATTGAGACACGTTCTTTGATGGCAACTTCCATGTGCATTCCATTGGGTAGCGCTATTGTTTTCATGCACGAGGAGAGGTCTAGACCACCCCCTGGACCTACAAAGCCTGATTTACTATCGATAGATGAATTAGATATTCAAATCCTTGACCCTGAGTCTCTATATTCATATGCTATACATGCCTAAAACTCCTACTTTCGTATGTATGAGAGATCCGGGATGGCATCGACACAATAGGTATATTTATGTACTTAACTTTTTTATCATATATCATTAAATAATCATCTTTAATACATGTCATCTAAAATAATGATTGAGTAATACTGATTTGTTTTTTGTTGCTCAATGCGAAGTACCGACTTTATGGATTCACTCCATTCCACTTCTCCATTTGTTGGATAGGAAACCATTGCCCTTGATGATGTCCCCATGGTACATATGCTAGTTCCTTCATCCTAACCTTGTAAGTTACATACATGCATATAATTGTAATTATTTTATCATAACTTTTGTCTTGTCCCTTGCTCAAATTGTAGAGAGTAGAGGTAAGGGGATTGCAGAGGAGTGAGAGATTTTATAGTCTCCTTCATATTTCAATCATTGACTGCTACTCGATGAGGTACTATAACTTATGTTTCAATGCAATATAGAATTCAAGTTGATTTCTAGTTTATAATGTTCATTTATTATTCTTTTATTGATTGTAGGTGTAATGTCACCATACACATGCTCATGTACAGTTGGGAATCAATGCTCCAGTGATGTTTAGAGAGGAGTGGTAAAGGTTAATTCAACATCATCGAGATGAAGGCCCATCGACTCAGTATTGTCTTGGAGATACAACATAGGATGATGTGGAAAATATCACGATGGACTTGATCCAGGTAAGTTGATCCATCCACTTAAAATTTTAAAAATATGTCTTCTTATAAATTTAAGTATTATTTAAATCTAGAACTAACTTACGGAGTTCAAAATTTTATTTTTTGTAGTTCATGTCTTTAGATAGCCTTTTTGATCATATGACATCCCCACAATAGGCTCATGGTGCAAGAGGTACTAGCAGTGGGGATGAACACACATCCCATCAAGGGCCTGGTCCCCATATTGGATGACATTTTTTCATGGTGTGCACTTTTTTATTGTTATGTCCACATATACACTTGTATTTTTTTATAAACTTGATGGATTATTTTGTATCATATGTTTTCTTCATGTATATCTGATGTATTATGTTTATGTCGACATGAGTTATTTACATTATGTTTATGTTTATGTGGATGTGTGTACATGTTATTTATCTTTATTAAGTATATGTATGTTTATCCACATGTATGTTAACTTTATCTTATATTTATGTCAATGAGTGTATGCTATTTATGTTTATGTTTATGTCGACGAGTGTATACATGTTATTTATCTTGTGTTCATGTTTACAATGCATGATATCAATTACAATTTAAAATTTACAATTACAATTACAAGTTACAACGTAATATTTAATACAACTTCACAATTTACCAACTCACAATTGTACAATTACATTTTAAGAAAATTAGCATCACTTATGTTTGCCCCATATGTGCATTGTATATCACATACATGTGTGTTCTATATTTGACCTTTAATATGCTAATTCAAATCTTATGTGGGTTATGGGTTTATGTGTGTTGGTTAGTTTGGTTAGTTGCTTATTTGTACATAAGTTAGTTGGGTTAGTTGATTATGTGTGTTTCTTAAGTGCATTAGGTGTCTATGTGAATTAAATGCTTGTGTGAATAAAGGGCTAGGGGTGTTATGGGGTTCAATGGTAGTATGTGATCTATATAGGGGGATGAGGTTATGGTGATTAGTGTTAGGGATCACGTGTTTAGTTTAATTTTATATTAAAACTAAGGTGTGTTTCCTATGTTCATAAAATGGGTGCATCACCTACGTACATACTTTATGTTTATTAAGTGAGGATCACCATCATTGTAAAAGTTAGCATGCTTCAATGGGTGACCAACACTTAGTTGGATTGGTTTCTAAAGTGTGCCGAGTATGTTACAAGGTGAAGTAGGTGGTCAGATTTGGGGGGTTAGTGGGATATGTGTTAGGAGGTTTAGGAGAAGTAGGTTAACTAACGGTGTTTGAGGTTACAAGGGTTTGGTGGTATAGGAGTAAGGGGATCAAGGTATTGGATTTGGTGTCCCTTATGTGGGATACATTCAAGTGAGTGGCATAATTGTATTGCATAGGTTTGTCACCTATGTGGGCCTTTTAATTCGTGGGAATGATTATAGGGAAGGAAGAAAGACAAAATGAATGGAAAAGTGACAGAACAACAACTCAATCGAGATATTAGCTTGATCAAGCATTTTAAAAGCTTCATCGAGATAATAGCTCAATCGATCCTCTGCTTAACTGCACATTAACCCTCGATCAATATATTTAAAAAATGTGCACAAATACTCGATCGAGGTATTAGTTCGATCGACGGCTTAAAAATAGACTTTTAGCTCCCTTTTAAAAACAATTCTACTCTTTTTTCCAGACCTAAATCCTATCCTAAGATACACTTTAGATAACAAACTTCATACCAATGGATTGGTCAATGAATCGTCTATTCATTGGCATACAATTTGCATGTTTTATGCTCATATGAATTTTTTTTCTTCTGAAACTTATACTTAAAAAACCATGTCCAAAACTTCGAATTGATGCAAAGATAAATCAACATCCTAAAAAGTACATAACAAAAAAAATTCAAAAAATACATATGCCCCATACCAACATGTGCTCTTCAAAAGGGTATTTTTTCTTTTTCAATTTTTGTAACCAGTAAAAAAAAACATTTATGTGCACACACATGTGCGAAAGCAATTAAAATTTTCAACAATCAGTTTCACAAATTAACAAAATGCAAATTTCCATCATAAGTTAAAAAAATGTGTGACCCAATGCATTTTGTGTAGATAATGTTAATACATATTTTTTCCCAAAAATTATGCATTTATCATTAAATTATTTTATGTGCACACAAGCCACTTGTGAACTTTTGCTGAAATTTACAAGAACAAACCTATCATTAAATGTGATTTTGGAAAATTAAATAATTTTTTTTTAAATATAGGTGGAAAGATAACATAATTCCCTACAATTTATTTTTTTGTTGTGTCAGAATTCACAAAGCATATATGAGTTTTGAGGGATTTGATTTAATGAATTAGTAAAAAATTCATTTTCACCATCACTTTTGGCCAAAAAGTGTTACTTATCTTCATGGATTCACCCACTACCTTTGTCCTTCATGAAAGATATCAAACATACTATTGGGTCTCTGTCCTCAGCGTTTCTCTTTTCTTCAATATCTTCCTCTTCTTTTGACTCTACTTCAACATCCTGATTTCTTTTCTTCTCCAATTTGTCTATCCTCCTTCTCAATTCCTCTAATTCTCGGTTCCTCGCACCTTCTTGTGTTGCTCCTCCTCTTTGTGGAAACATTCTTACATGTTTTCTTGTAGTCCTCGATCTGAATAACATTTATAGACCTTACTTCTAGGTTTTGTTTCCCACAACTTTCCTTCTAGAAATTGTGTCAAATGACCTCTCTCGTGTCTTCCCCTAACCACTACTCTACATTCACATTCTTGTGAAAAAATGCTCAGGTTCGGGATATTAAGCACTCTGATACCACTTGATGTAGTGATGTGACCTACAACCTACTCTAACATCTATAGGATCCTATTTCTCTACCAGAGTGCACAGCTACAGGCATCCTAGTGATTCCACAAAGAGTAACTCTATCTATGTAATGAGGAATTGATAGAACCAAATAACACATACAAGAGGAAATTTGAAAGGAAATTGAAATAGAAGCTTTATTTACTCAATGATTAAACTATACATCAAACTTATGGTTGGAAGATCCAGTATCTTTCCATCTTACAATTTGTGTGGAATGGTTAAAGTTTGAATTGATCCCTCCTCCAAACCTGTGCATTATCCTCTTCTCCCACATTTGGTGTCGAATCCATTCTTCTTTTCAATTCTCTTCCTTTTAAAGAATTCCCTTGTTGCTTCATTTTAGTTGGGAGGATAAAAAATCTCAACGGTTCAACTTCCTTAACTTTCTTTCTTTGCATCTTCTCTACATCAGATGGTCAATCTCCATTGAACAATTTTGAAATCCTTCTCGTTAAACATAAGCACAATCTGTAGCAAATGGCATGCATGGATATCTTCCATAGCAAGTGCGAGCATTACATTACTAACTTCTGCAACGGTGAGTTTGTAGCAACGTATATGCAACAACCTTATTTCATCCTACAAGCAACTAACTCAAAAATCAAAATGTGTTTGGTTAATGCTGATTTCCCATGACCACAGATGCTCCTACATCATTTTACATGGAAAGGATTTTGATCAAAACCATTCGAGTAGGGGGAAGATCGAAGAAAGATATCGAGTCCAGAAGAGTAGTAGCCCCAACTCGACATCATCCAACCATTGCAAGGAGTTTATTGATATTTGGAATGATTAGAAGATGATCCAATTCTAATCGAATATAATGTCCCTAAAAATAGAAAAAATTTAAAATTTTCCATTACTGCAATAAAAGCTAATTAAAGATGATGATTTATAAATTAACTTTAGTACTGAGAAGTTGCATTGGTATTTTATTGGAAACATTAAGAGCTATTGAAACTTTAAGCAAGTTAAATTCATCGATTATGTTTTTCTACGGAAGTGATGCAGTACGTTAGATGAGAATTGTGTACCCTTATGATCTCTTTACAGTTTCTTAGAGTAACAAATACAATCCTTCTTTTACTTTTAAGTTTCAGATACATGTTGAGTTTGTAAAATGTTTGACTGGCATCGTCAGGCTTGACGTACTTTGTTGAAGGAAGCTTGAAAGACATACCCCTGGCATAACTATTGAGAGGTAAGGTGTAAGTATTGGGACTTCCTGACTTACTTAGTGAGTTCGCTAATGCATTTTAATTGTAACCCTGTTTTGCAGGTATGCCTATGAAGACACCTACCTAGGTTTCCTATTTCCTAGTCCTAACAATGCTTTAATACTAAAGTGTATAATGGTGAAGGGTTGACACTTGAGTTATTTGTTGGATATCACTATTTAAAATGAATGACTCCCCACTATAGGGGACGGGGTTAAGTATCGAAATATTTAGAGGAGTTGGTGATACTATTAAATGCAGTATACGATTTTCACGTGACCCTTGGTGCCAACTATGCAGAAAGGTTTTTACTTTGGTTTTTACACCAGCGAATATCATTTTCGTGGTTCATTTGGCTATGGTTATTTCTTGATGCATCTGAGAGGTTTGTGCTCTGACCTGATCTACGCTCATGGTCAGTGCACCTGTTGGTTGCTTGTTTCGAAGATGCAAAGGAAGGTGAACGCAACAAGTAAAGTCCATCTTTTTTTCAATCTCTTTTCCCCACTGATTTTATCTAGCATGGACTCTTATCTCTGAATTTAACTTCGTAGTGATGGTTTTGATGGCAGGTTGGTTGCGTTCATTCTCTGTGTGGGTTGCTACCCGGGTGGCTAGCACCCTTGGCATTGGATGGCTTGGGAAATGGTAAGTCCAGGTTTCACCAACCCTTGATCCTGCCTCTCTTATCTCTGGAGGGTGTATTGTTAACCTTTGTTATTTGGGATTTCGTGTTGCCTTTTGGCTCATTGTAATTTACTTGAGAAATCTTGAGGGGGTCACCTTTGACTAGACCGATTAGTGGATGTGCTATTTGGTTCAAATGGGAGTAACCCTGGAGGGTTTTCAGATTGGATGTAATGGCTTGGCCATTTTTTTTTCTCTGTGGAGAGTCTAAGCCTCTTTAAAGGAGTGTTATACTCATGTTGTACAAATTTGGAGTTTTGAGAAATGAATACTATTAACTGAGCAATCTTCTGCATTTTGCTATTTGAACATGTATGCAAAAATTACTTGCTCTTCCCTGGATGGTTTGGATTTGACGTCTTCGTGGAAATGAATAAGGGTGTAACTCTGTCTACTGAATGGGATAAATAGTTTTAGTCTGCAATCTTTGTATTGTTAATGGCTAATAAAAAAAATACGTTGATCGGAGAAAAACATAACCCTTAAGTTGGTTTACCTGTATGCCTGAAAAGTTTAGTCTTGGCTCTTCTAGCTTCGTTTTCTGGTGGTTGCATTAAATAAAAAAAAGGGTTTGATGAATGTAGTAGAGCGATTCGAACCCTTGTTCCTGCATTTGAACTTGGTAAATGGCTCTCTTCTATTGATAAATGATAACGTATTGTTTTGTTGGATGTGGATTTTGGTTCTATGGAAAAAGTAATGCTTGCCAAGCTTTTGGTTGAAATGAATACGTATTTGGGGTTATTAAGTTTTAAGTGCACAAGACCATCTCTTTTGTTTTAATTTCTGGAACTATTATCTACGTGGGTTTATTTATTAGTTTGATGGGAAGATTCATTTATGGAAATCATAGTTTTATGTTTTGCTTGGTTTTGGAAAGAAAACGACAGTTACGCTATATCTTGGGGTTTTATAAGTATATGTGGCTTCATAAAAAGAATACTTATCTTAAATCCGCATGGGTTTTATAAGTAGATGTGGCTTCATACAAAAGAATACTTCTCTTAAATCCGCATTTTCATGGAAGCGATCCTATGTTTAAAGGAATGAGCTGATAGAACTGGGATTTAAAAAAAATCTACCTGCATTTTTAAATCATAAGGTTGTTTACGTTCCGATTTTCGTTTCAGCCTTTTAACTTGAACAATAAAAAAAAGGAGAACAACTGAGTTCTAATAAAGGATTATAATAGCAGAAAGAGAAACTTAACCCTAGATAGAAATTGATTAAAAGAAATACAGTGTGGGATTTCAGAAATAAAAATTGCACATTAAGATATATGAGTCTTTCAAGAATATCAGTCAATTATTTAGGTATCGAATTGGTTTTCTATGGTTTCTACTGGCAGGTATGTCTAGCATAGGATAGCCCTGCTAGACTCTAGGTTGATTCAGTTTGAACTCTACTTAATAGAAATATCAATTTCTCAAAAAAACCTATGGTCATAAAAATTAACCCAGAGAACCCATGCCTATTGTCCCTTGCTCTATAAAAGAAACGAATTTATAATGTAACAGTACTGCATAAATAAATCCTATTCTAATTTCCTTAGTTTCTATTACAAATGGAGATGGAGAATTTGTAGTTCATACCTATTTTAATTTGAAGCTTGCTCCTCTTCTGCAGAACTTGCACACTCAAACAATAATAAAGGCAGAAAATTATAGATCTGGCTGACCTGTAGGATGCTCTATGGACCAGATAACTTTGGGGCTACCATGTTCCTCCCTAAACCGTTCCTGGTTCTAACTGGATCCTCCCGAGCTGGTTCCAACATGCTATAAGAGAAGTAGAGGCCCTAGGTTGAATTGTTGAATCAGAACTGGAAATTACTATTGGATGGATTCAGTTCTTGAAGGAAAATTATCTTCTATTACCATAAGAAAAATGATAATGAAAAGATGTTGATCCCTTTTTCTTGGGATCTACACTCTTTATGTAGGGGAGTCTTGAATTATGGTTGTTTGAATAATTATTTAGTTTATTTAAATTAAATAATTAATATTCTTAAAAGATATTATTACCAAATATCTAGTCCTTGTTGAACTAGGACTTTTCATTTTTTTTAACTAGAAGTGATTCTAAATAAATATTTTCGTAATAATAATAATTATATTTCCTACTTAATATTAATAACATTATTAATAATATTTAATAATGTGGCAGCCAACTATGCATAAACTATATGCAATAAATATATTTTATAAATAAATAATACATCATTATTATTAAAGCTTTTAATAATAATATTGAAATTTGAGATCTTTATGTATGTTATTCATATAAGACTACTCTAGTCAACTCATATTTTAAGTTATTATGTATCTTCACATGATACTTCTTTTAGCATTAAGGACAAGGTCCAATTCTTTGGACGGTCTTTTGGTAATCCTTGATAGGCACCTCTAGTCTCTCTCTTGCATGTTGGATTTCCTCATTTAACATGGTAGTTCCCGCAGTACTTGATGATAGATAGAAGAAGATTCATTTAACCAATTTGAATAAATGTGATGATACATAGAAATGCTATTCAAAGTCTTCTCGAATCAACACTTTTGAGATATAGTAACCCTGAGTGCTCTTCAGAGCTTTTAACTCAACACTCTCACATGGGTGTTACGCTAGTGCAATTCCAGAGCCTCTTGCTCAACACTAGTGCTAGAATGTGGTTGTGAGGCACATCTAGAATATTTAAGTGGCCTCGGATCCGGTATTCATTTATCAAGCTTGGAGTGCTCCAGGGATTATGCCCGACACTCAATGTACATTAGGGCTTACTCCCAGTACATAAGCATTCTTCTCGGTACATCGGGGCTTATGCCCAGTACGTAGGTCATCTGTGTTTTTCTGAGTCCACGCTCAACACACCACATAAGTCAATCATGTAAAATCATAGCTCTGCACAGTAGGTAACAAAAGATCATCTCAGTATATTAGGGCTTGTACCCACATCATATGCTAAAGAACATAATCACAACATTAGGGCCTCCTCGCCCAGTATATACTCAATAAAGAAGTCAATCGGGGTCCATGCCGAGTATGTCAATATATAAAAGAATAAATCATGTGTGCTAGGGCTCATGCCCAATACTCAAAATACATCATATGTGCTGGGGCGTGGCCCAATATAACATCATAAATAGTTAGTCCAAAATTCGGGATATTACATCCCTCCCCGCTTAGAAACAACACCGTCCCAGTGTTCCTAGGAACTAGAAATGAGGTCATGAAACAAGGTAGGGTATGCCTCTTTCATGGTTGTCTCATTCTCCCAAGTAGCCTCCTCTGGTCTGAAATGCCTCCTTTGCACTTTCAGCTGAGTGATGGTCCTCCTCCTAAGTTCCACTTTTCTTTTATCCAAGATGTGGACTGGTTCCGGCATGAACTCCTCTTTGGGATCCACCTATAGCAAGGACCAATCAATTACATATTTAGTATCGTATACATATTTCTTTAATAATGAAGCATGAAAAACATTATGAAATTTTACATGAGCTGGTAAGGCTAACTCATATGCCACTGGGCCCTTCTTGGCTAGTATCTCAAAAGGTCCACAAAACCTAGGGGCTAGTTTCCCACAACATCCTAAGCTCAATGAGCTTTGTTTTGCCTTTATTTTTACAAACACATGTTCTCCGGCTTGGTAGTCTTTGTCCTTTCTTTTCTTGTCCGCATAATGCTTTTGGCAGTCTTGTGCTTCTGTCAAGTTTAGTTGTACCTTGGAGACTAGTTGTTCCAAGTCTTTTAGTAGGTCGAGTCCTAACATAAGTCTGTCTACCGGGCTGTCCCAAGTCATGGGTGTCCGACATTTCCTGCCATAGAGTACCTCGAAAGGGCTCATTTCGGCCGAGTTTTGATAACCGTTGTTGTACGCAAACTCTGCAAGGTGCAAATAGTCTTCCAACTTAGTGGGGTTTTTCATGACGTACATTCTCAGCATGTCCTCAAGGATTTGGTTTACTCATTCTGTTTGTCCGTTGGTTTGGGGGTGGTACACGGTACAGAATTGTAACTCTGTCTCTAAATCGGAGAACAATTCTCTCCAGAAGTTGCTAGTGAACTTCATATCTCGATCGGAAATTATTGCCTTGGGTATCCCATGCAATCGAAAGATCTCCTTCAAGAAGATGTTTGCGATGTGTACTGCTTTGTAGGTAGATTTCACTGGTATGAAATGGGATGCTTTAGACAGCTTGTCTACAAATACAAAGATGGAGTCATTTTGTCTCTTACTCTTGGGTAAGCTCGTAATGAAGTCCATACTTATTACCTCCCACTTCCATTTTGGAATGGGTAAAGGTTGTAGTAAACCGGAGGGGTGTTGGTGTTCTGCTTTGACCAATTGACACTCCTGAAATTTCACGATGAACACGGTGATGTCAGCTTTCAACTTAGGCCAAAAGTAATGTTTCTTTATTACCAATATCATCTTTTGATATCCGGGATGTCCCGAATAGAGTTTCTAGTGAAATTCCGTGAGGATGTTTGATCTAATGTCTCCACTCTTTGGGACGTAAAGTCTCTCTTTCGACCACCGTAGTCCCGACTCGTCTATCTTATATTCCTTTTGTTGTTGGAATAACCTGTCTTCCTATATCTTCGCAAGGATTTCAGTGTAGTAATGGTCACTCTTACTTTCCGTTCGAATTCTGTGGTGCAAGTCTTAGTCGGTTTGGCTTACCGTGACCTCATAAATCATATGTGGTCATTGGATAAAGGCATCTGCAATCTTGTTTTCTTTGCCTTTTATGTCTTTTAGTTCGAAATGGTACTCACTAAGGAAGGATAACCACCTGGATTTCCTAGCGTCTAGGTCGGGTTGGTCGAAAAGATACTTCAAACTCATGTTGTCTTTCATTAGTAGGAATTTCTTCCCCATGAGGTAATGTCTCCACATCTTCAGAGCGTGGATGATGGCGGCTAGTTCGAGGTCATGCGTAGGATAGTTCTTCTCATGTTCTTTCAATTTCCTCAATTCGTAGCATATGGAAAAATTATCTTGCATAAGGAATCCCCCAAGTCCTTCCTTGCTTGCATTTGTGCAAACAACGAAGTCCCCATTGGGGTCTGCCATTTGTAAGATCGGTGCACTAATCAAGAGTTGCTTCAACTTTTGAAAAATTTCTTCACACTTAGCCATCCAGATGAACTTGTTTGCCTTCTTCTGCAAGGCAGTCATGGGACATGCAATCTGCGAGAAGCTCTTAATGAACTTTCGGTAGTAGCCGGCTAAACCTAAAAATGATCTTATGTTGAATACGCACGTAGGTGTGGGCCATTCTTCGATAGCTTTGACCTTTTCGGGGTCGACTGCTATTCCTTTCTCGGAAAGGATATGTCCTAAGTATTGAATCTAGGGTTTGTAGAAATCGCACTTACTAAACTTGGCATACAACTGGTGTTCCTGTCGTATTCATAAAACAATTCGGAGGTGTTCCTCATGTTCTTCTTCATTGTTGGAGTAGATCAAAATTTCATCAATAAAGAATAGAATGAACTTATCGAGGTATTTACTAAAGATGTTGTTCATCATACACATAAAGTTGGTCGGTGTGTTCGTCAACCCAAAGGGAATTACTACGAACTCGTAGTGGCCATAACGGGTCCGAAATACAGTTTCGCTGATATCCTCATCACGGATTGTCACTTGATGTTATCTGGTCGTAATTCGATCTTCGAGAAGATCTTTGCTCCTCCGACTTGGTAAAACAAGTTGTCGATTCTAGAGAGTGGGTAACGGTTCTTAATGGTCAGTTTGTTGACTTGGCGAGAGTCGATGCACATTTGCATCGTCCCATCCTTCTTCTTGACGAAGAGTATCGGTGCTCCCCAAGGGGACACACTCAGTCGAATGTACCCTTTGTCGATCAGTTCTTGTAACTGAAGCTTGAGCTCCACCAATTCTGGTGTGCTCATGCGGTAAGGAGCTTCGGAAGCTGGTACTGACCCGGGTGTTAATTCTATTGAAAAGTCTAAGTCTCGTTTGGGTGGTAACCCTGGTATTTCCTCAGGAAATACATCTTTGAATTCTACAAGTACTGGGAATTCTTTGATCTTCTATTCCCTATCAGTTTCTATGGTTCAGATGTTGACAACAAAGAGCTTACAGCCCTTCCTGATACATTTATTCGCTTGTAAGGAAGATATCTTCCTTCCGGACACTTTCTTAGGGATACCCTGAATCATCTTCTGATTCCCTTGGTCATCCCTGCAAAGTAGGGACTTGTTTAAGCATTCTAATGGGACATGGTGTTCATCTAACCAACCCATGCCTATAAGTACATCGTACGATCCTAGTGGTAGAATATTTAATTCTAACCTAGTTGGGAAGCCATTTAAATCTATCTCACAAGTTTTAACTAACTTGGAGACCTTTCGTTTGGTACCGGTGGCTAGTTGTACCAGCCATGGTTTCTCGTGGTGCTCTTGGTTTAACTTACAAGTTTCCACTATCTTAGGGGAGATATAACTTCGGCATGCACCGGAATCTATCAAAACTGAAACTATTGTGTTTGAGATCTTACCCTGAATTTCAACCATGGTGGCCTGGTGATCTGCTTGTCGACCATCAAGAGCATCATAAATCCTGGGTGTTCATGCCATATCTCCTACGGTAGTGTCTACTTGGACATTGTGTAAAACTCCATCCATTTTGCTAGGGCAGTCTCTGTAGTAGTGGAGCCCTTGGCATTTCCAACAAGAAACGATTGGTGGGACAACTTTTGCCCCTTTGTTGAAAGCTGGCATGTTGTTATGTAGTGAGGGTGCACTTGGTCGTGCTTGAGGTCGGTTGAAGCCTTTATTTGTTGATGTATATGTAACTTTGAAATGTATTTCATCTATGTATTTCATATATATTTATTGTACCCTTATAAGAGATGTGTTATTCTTCTATAAGAAAGTGTCGTCAAGTGGATTGACAAGTGTCGCAAGTGTGTGTACTTGCTGATGGGTTATTAGACCACCATGTGTGGGGTCGACCCTAAAATATATATTATATTGTGGATGTATCTAGATAGAAAATTCAGCCCCATAAGGTCGCTTGGAAAACAGGTTAAGTATAAATAGAGATCAGGAGATCTCTATTTGTATCATTCGAAAATTCATATCTCTCTCACTAAGAAAGTGGCACACTAGTGAGGAGGAGGATCATCTACTCTAGGAGACTATCTCAAGTATATTTTGGTTGTACTTT
Source organism: Larix kaempferi (assembly GCA_027924585.1). Taxonomy (NCBI): domain Eukaryota; kingdom Viridiplantae; phylum Streptophyta; class Pinopsida; order Pinales; family Pinaceae; genus Larix; species Larix kaempferi. The sequence goes on from BSBM01002357.1 coordinate 265,206, forward strand.
GGTTGAGCCATTGCTCTCTCTATCTTTGAGGAAGTTGTGGGGTTTTTCACCTTAAGGTTTACCCCACGGAAACTCTATGTCTTTTGTCTCTCATGCTTTTGATTCTTGTGATGCTTGTCATGCTTATTGTGATTGTTATGCATTGATATACTGTATATGTTATTCTCTCAGTAAAGATTGAAGAGTATTGTGAATTAATGCTCAAAATTTAACATGGTATCAGAGCTAACCTGAGAAGAAGACATTTTGCAGTGACGGAAACTTGAGTTTCTTGTTTATTGGGTTTCTCTCCACATTTTTTGGAAAAGCAGTATAGTAGATTGACTCTACTCATCAAGGAGAATCTATCTGTCCAATCAGAATTCAATTCTGAGCATTTTCAGATTTGGCCCTGAAATCTGAAGACATAGTTGGAAGCTCCTTGCCAAAATTGAAGTTTAGAGCTTTGGATCGAGATTTTTGGCTGGGTAGATCTCTGGGAAACTCAAACCTTAATTCAGGGCTCTCCCTAGTGAACCCGAGAGGACAAAAAGGAAAATCTGAAGGGTAAAGCTTTGCTGATCTCAAATTCTGAATACACCAAGCTGATCAACTCATCAAGGCGCATCTTTCTATCCTTTCAGAAATTTGAAATTCACATTTTGAATTTTTAGGGTTTTTTCGACAAACCCTAATTCGGGACCAGATCCAGTTTTCAGCATTTCAAGTAGTAAGACCTAAATCTTTTCTATTTCCATTTGAAGTAATCTTTAAGATGTCTCACCACACCAAGCTTGAGGATAATTTTGAAGGGGCTGATAACTTCCGAGCTTGGAAGTATAGGATTGGGTTAATCCTGGAAGAGAATGAGTTGGACTCATATATAAAAGAAGACATCCCTATCCCAGAGGATGAAGAGGCTAAGGTATTGCATAAGAAGAACTTGGTCAAGGCAAAGAGAATCATCGCTGATTCTATCAAAGACCATCTCATACCCCATGTGTCTTCTCTAAAGACACCCAAGGCTATGTTTGACTCTTTGACCAAGCTATTTGAAGGAAAGAACATAAATCGGAAGATGACCCTGCGGAATCAACTGAAAGGGGTCAAGATGTCGAATGGAGAAACCATTCAATCCTATTTCTCCAAGTTATCTCAGATCAAAGAACAACTTGAAGCTGTAGATAAAATGGTGGAGAATGGTGAAATTGTTATGACTACTTTGAATGGCCTACCTAGGTCATGGGACTCTTTTATCCAGGGTATTTGTGCCAGAAAGAAGTTAATCTCCTTCAGCAGATTATGGGAGGAATGTTCTCAAGAAGAAGCAAGGCTTGTGGAAAGAGAAGAGAAGATGGGAAATGAAGATCAAGCTCTCACAGCTCACACTAAGAAGGGAAAGTTCAAAAGGGAGCCATCCCATTACAAGAATAAATCTTCTCATCATTTTCACAAAGACAAGAAAGATCTAACGTGTTTCACTTGTAATGAGAAGGGTCACTTTGCTTCAGAATGTCCCAAGAACAAAAGGGACAAACACAACAACAACAACTCCAGCAAGAAGAAGAAGGGTAACAAAAGAAGGTACCATGCTCATGCTGCCGAAGATGATGAACCTCCAAAGAAGAAGTCTAGGGCAGAAAGTGATGATAGTAATGATGACTCATCAAGTGAAGAAGAGTATGTTCTAATGTTTGCTCTCACAGGTACTATCTCTCATGGTTGTAATGATTGGTTAATTGATAGTGGGGCTTCCAAACACACGACTAGGTTTAAGGAATATTTTGTGAATCTATCTAAACATGAATCACCCCATAAGGTGAAACTTGGGGATGATTATCAATACCCAATCAAAGGAAGTGGTGAAGCCTCCTACAACCTAGATTCTAGAAAATCTTTGAAGATGAAAGAAGTCCTTTATGTACCTGGGCTCAAGAAGAACTTACTCTCCATCTCTGCATTGGATGCAAAAGGTATGAGGGTTGCATTTGTGGATGGCCAAGTCCTAATGTGGCCAAAGGGAAAGACCATAGATGATGCAGTAGTGATTGGAGAGCAAGAGGGAGGTTTGTATAAATTAAAAGGACAACCTGAACATGCCATGGTGCATGAATCCATGGAGCCAAGTGAACTTTGACATAGAAGACTTGCTCATATGTACTATAGGGCACTTCAAATTGCAAGCAAGGTTGTAGAGGGTCTTCCTCAAATCAAGACCAAACATGAAGGTGTTTACAAAGGATGTGCAAAAGGTAAGAATATTAAGAAGGCTTTCCTAAGCAGTGAAAGCAAGGCAAAAGATATCCTGGAAATCATCCACTCAGATGTATGTGGTCATATGTCATCCAGTTCTCTAAGTGGGTATGTTTACTATGTCTCATTTATTGATGACTTCTCTAGGAAGAATTGGGTATACTTATTGAAGAACATAGATGAGGTGTTTGATAAGTTCAAGGAATTCAAAATCTTGATGGAGAATCAAACTGACAAGAAGATCAAAACATTCAGATCCAACAATGGTGGAGAATTCACCTCAGGAGACTTCAAGAAGATTTGTAGTGATTCAGGGATTAAGAGGGAGTTGACTACTCCTTATAATCCTCAACAGAATGGAGTTGCAGAAAGGAAGAATAGAACAATCATGGAAGTAGCAAGGGAAATGCTACATGACCAAGATCTACCTATGCATCTATGGGCAGAAGCACCTAGAACAGCTGTATATGTACAGAACAGAACACCCCACAATATATTGGACAACAAGACACCAGAAGAGGTCTTTTTTGGTAAGAAACCTGAAGTCAGCCATCTCAGAATATTTGGTTGTCCAGTATAGACTCATGTCCCAAAGGAAAAGAGGACCAAACTAGATCCTTCAGGAAAGAAGGGTATCTTTGTGGGTTACAGTGAAAGCTCAAAGGCTTACAGAATATACTTTCCAGGGTTCAAGAAGATTGATGTCAGTAGGGATGTAACATTTGATGAAAACTTAGCATTCATCAAATCAAGGAAGGCACTTATCCAAGTTTATGAAGAACCTAAGGAAACTAGATTTCAAGACACTACCATGACAGAAGCAATTCCAGAAGTTGTTCGTGAGTTTGAAGATCCGCAAGAACCTGTAGATCCACCCCGTGAGGATAACTCTCACAAGAGGAAACTTGCATGGGATAGAGAGCTCATTCAAGGTGCAGAAAGATTTGGCATTCCAGAAGAAGAACACAGAGCAAAGAAGAGAACCAGATCACATACCAGCTATGTTGCTTTACTCTGTGACATTATGAACAAAGAACCTTCTAGTTATTAAGAAGCAGCAGAAAAGAAAGAATGGAAGGATGCCATCGTTGAGGAATACCACAATAATGAAGAATAATGTTTGGGATGTTGTCCCAAGACCTAAAGAGAAGTCTGTTGTGACTTCCAAATGGATCTACAAAATCAAGCATGCTGCAGATAGCAGTGTAGAGAAATACAAAGAAAGAATCGTAGCGCGTGGCTTCTCTCCGAAAGAGGGAATAGATTATGAAGAAACTTTTGCACCTGTAGCCAGGTATACTTCCATCAGAACAGTACTTGCCGTGGCTGTAGCAATGAAATGGAAAATACACCAGATGGATGTCAAGACTGCTTTCTTGAATGGTGTAGTTGAAGAGGAAGTATATGTGGAGCAACCACTCAGTTTTGAAATACACGACAGGGAGTCATATGTGTGCAGATTGAAGAAAGCCTTGTATGGCTTGAAGCAAGCTCCTAGAACTTGGTATGGCAGGATGGATAGTTTCCTATCTAGCTTGGGCTTTACCAAGAGTAAAGCGGATTCCAACCTCTACTACAAGGTTGAGGAAGGGAATCTTGTCATTCTACTCCTGTATGTGGATGACTTATTTGTAACAGGAGATGACAGACTGATTGCAGATACTAAGAGGAAGCTTGCTGCTAAGTTTGATATGAAAGATTTGGGAATGATGCATTATTTCCTAGGAATGGAGGTGTGGCAGAATTCAGGTGGGATCTTCCTTGGTCAAGGGAAGTACACAGTAGATATCCTGAAGAGATTTGGGATGATAGATTGCAAGGCCATGGCCACACCCATGGCATCGAATCTAAAGCTTCTATGCGATGCTTCATCTAATCCGGTTGATGTCTCTATGTATCGTCAGATGATTGGGTCCTTGATGTACCTGACGAACATGAGACCAGATATTTGCTTTGCTGTGAACACATTGAGCCAATTCCTGACAGGTCCGAGGAATGTTCACTTGGTTGCTGTAAATCATGTTCTAAGGTACCTGAAGGGTACAGTAGATTATGGGCTCAAGTATGAAGCAAATCAAAAGTTTAACCTGCAGGGTTATGTTGATTCAGATTGGGATGGCAGTGCTGTAGATAGGAAGAGCACATCTGGGTGCTGCTTCAGTATGGGATCAGGTGTGATCTCTTGGTTTAGTAGGAAGCAGTCCTATGTAGCACTGAGTACAGCTGAGGCAGAGTATGTTGCAGCCTGCTCAGCTAGTTGTGAGGTAGTATGCCTACACAGAAGCTAATGTCTGAGTTATTTGATCTCCCGTTGGATGCTACTGGTATCTTTTGTGATAACCAGAGTTGTGTGAAGATGTCCGAGAACCTAGTGTTTCATGACAGGTCGAAACACAAAGAGATCAAATATCACTATATCAGGGATATGGTGCAGAGAGGAGCCATGAAGCTCGTGTATGTTGCGACGGATGAGCAGATTGCAGATGTGCTAATGAAGCCACTAGCCAGGGTGAAGTTCGAGTACATCAGGGTGATGCTTGGTGTTCTTCAGATCGACGACACTTCGAGGAAGAAGTGATGGACACATTTGTTGAAGCCATTCCAAGCATGTTGGAAGGAGGATCCTTCACATGGCTGTGGATGTAACCGTTGGATGATGAGTATCAGGACGATGCTCTAGTTACTACTCTGTATATGCATCATGTTGGATGTTGGATATGATCAGTTGGATCATTTATATTTGTATGTATGTATGCATCGTGTTGATGTTGAATATGATCAATTGGATCATTTATATTTGTATGTATGTACGCATCGTGTTGATGTTGGATATGATCAGTTGGATCATTTATATTTGTATGTATGTATGCATCGTGTTGATGCTAGATATGATCAATTGGATCATTTATGTATGTATGCATCATGTTGGATGCTTGGACCATGTATCTGTATATGTATCAGGTGGATACATTGTATGATCAGGTAGATCATGTATGTTGATATGTATCAAGTATGATCAGGTGGATCATGTATTTGTATTTGTATTAGGTGGATATACTGTATGATCAGGTGGATCATGTATGATGATATGTATTAGGTAGATACTTGGTATGCATCAGGTGGATGCATTGTATGATCCGGATGATCATGATGATGAGCTTCAGGATGTTGCTTCAGATGATATGTACCAGGATGGTACAGTGATGATGATTAGTATGATCATGGGCATCAAGATGATGCCTCGTGCGATGATTATCCATTGGATCATGAGTATCAGGCTGATACTTGGAGGTCAGAGATGATATGTGGCAGGTTGTGCAAATAACATGTAATCAATCCTGGGAGATCTTGCTGGTTGTGCTGCAGCACATAAATGTTCCTGGGGTACTCTTTCTGGTATTCCTATGTAGTATGTAATCAGTCCTCAGATATTCGATAGGTTGAGTGGTGTGCTCGTAATCAGTCCTGGGATGAGGTATTACTATGAAGACATGTAATCAGTCCTGAAGATCCGAGAGGTTGAGCTGTGTGCTCGTAATTAGTCCTGGGATGCTCTTTAGAGATCTTGCCAGTCGTGCTGCGGCACATAAATGTTCCTGGGATGCTCTTTAAAGGTTTTTCCTATCCACATGTAATCAGTCCTGGAGATACGAGAAGTTGAGTTGTGTGCTCGTAATAAGTCCTGGGATGCCCTTTAGAGATCTTGCTGGTCATGCTACGGCACATAAATGTTCCTGGGATGATCTTTAAAGGTATTGTGGAGGAGATGCATGTAATCAGTCCTGGGAGATCTTGACGGTTGTGCTTAGGCACATAAATGTTCCTGCAATACTCTTTCCAGTATTGCATCCGCACATAAAATTAGTCCTAAGAGGCCACCTCTATCAGACCGTTCGCATAGATGATGAAGACCTACAGGTGGTGGGCCTACATCCAATATGAAAAAGGACTAGCTCTGTAGAAATTCCTATGACAAGTAGAGTCAGAGATTGGTTGAGATAGTAGCAGCAGTGACAATGATGATGACGATGATGACGAGAAGAAGACTTGTCTAGCAGAACTATGTTGAGAAATACCTTCCTAGTTAAGAGGGAGTGCTGATGTATATGTAACTTCAGAATGTATTTCATCTATGTATTTCATATATATTTATTGTACCCTTATAAGAGATGTGTTATTCCTCCATAAGGAAGTGTCGTCATGTGAATTGACAAGTGTCACAAGTGTGTGTACTTGCCGATGGGTTATTAGACCACCATGTGTGGGGTCGGCCCTAAAATATATATTATATTGTGGATGTATCTAGATAGACAAGTCGGCCCCATAAGGTCACTGGGAAAACAGGTTAAGTATAAATAGAGATCAGGAGATCTCTATTTGTATCATTCGAAAAGTCATATCTCTCTCACTCAGAAAGTGGTGAACTAGTGAGGAGGAGGATCATCTGCTCTAGGAGACTATCTCAAGTATATTTTGGTTGTACTTTGGTTCAGCCATTGCTCTCTCTATCTCTGAGGAAGTTGTGGGGTTTTTCACTTCAGGATTTTCCCCACGGAAACTCTGTGTCTCTTGTCTCTCATGCTTTTCATTCTTGTGATGCTTGTCATGCGTATTGTGATTGTTATGCATTGATATACTGTATATGTTATTCTCTCAGTAAAGATCCAAGAGTATTGTGATTTAATGCTCAAAATTTAACACTATTGGGTGGAAAATTGATGTTTTGTTTCTGGTAAGGTGGCGGTTTGAAACCTGGTCTTCGGTTGTCCGAAAAGGTTCTGAACCTATATCTGTTTCAGTTGATGTTATCATTCCTTGGTTGTCCATGTTCATAACAAAGTCTTGCCTTATGTAATGTCACATCTAGGGTCTTGGGCATGTCAAACTCTATCTTTTATCTAAATTTTGGTGGTAGACATCCTAAGAATTGTTGTGTCTTGACTTTTTCATCTTTGATGTATGGGACATAATGCAATAGATCTAAAACTCTGTTTATGAATGCTCCCATGGTTAGGGAGCCCATTTTCAATTCATGGAATTCCTTGATCTTCTTGTCAAAGAATCTTTCAGACATAAATTTGTCTTGAAAAATTCTGTTGAAAGCTTCCCATGTTATGTCCCTCAATTCTTGTCCTTTGTTGTGTTTCAAGTCCCGCCACCATCTGGTTGCTTTACCATTCAGGTTGTAAATGGCTAATTAGGCTTGCATTTCACTAGAATAGTTATGAACGTTAAAATATTTATTCATTCCTAGTAGCGACTCTTCATCCTTCTCCCCAGAGTTAATCTCTCCGTCATGTGTTGGGGCTTTTATCTTTCTTAATTCTCCTTGCAAAATGTTGTCACTTTTCCTGCTTTTCTTGCAACGAGGTGGTGAACCGTCGTTGTTGGAAGAGCTCTTACGGTCCTCTTCCATTGCTTCAGGCATGTGTTCTTCCTGCACCTCTCCCTTAGGAATGGCAGTTTTCTTTATGTGACAGTCTCCCATTTTAGATGTGTTGACTGAGAGTGTGGGTTGTCCGTGTTGTTTTGCCCCTATTAATCTTTGAAGTAAAGCTTCATTTATAGCTTGCTGCTCTCGTCTTTCTTTCATTTTATCATCTCTGAAACTTTGGAATTATGCTTATAGATTTTGCATAGATTTCATTAAATCTGAGTTTAGTTCCACCACAATTTCTTGCTATCGTGGTGGAGTGTTCAGATTTCCATGTATGTTCCTGCCCTTTTCTGCACTCATTTTCAGACAATGACTATACCTGTAATGTTATATAAGTGTCAAGAACAGGAAATCTGTTAGTTCATTTTTCTCATAAAAAAAAAAATCCTAAATGTATGTTTCTATTTACTGAGTATATGCAGCGGATGTTCTGTTTGTAATGAGCCCAATATGTCACTTAGTTTTGCAGTTGGGCTCTAATACTGTAACATCCCAAAAATCGCAAAAATTAAAAACTTTTCTATGTGACAATAAATGATATTTAATAGATGCGGAAATGGAACAATGTATGAAATGTTATCTTGTTGTCTTTAATGGCATGCTAGTTAATTAAGTAAGGATTTACAATCAAACATATTTCTGCTTAAGTCTTAATGCTATCCATACTTAGTTGTGCGGTTACACATCTCTGCATCTGTTATTTATAAATGTTAGAACAACTGTTTGACTAATGTACTTGTGTTTGATTGATGAAGGGGTCGTTCGGATACCCCGAGGCTTACTTAGCATTCGTGCTAAAGCATGTGTATTCGTACTTGTGACAGATTGACAGGTAAGAGATTAAAGTTGCGACACGTAATCAACAGTTTACCCAAGGAGATCTATAATGTTAGTATTGCAGTGTTATACCCAGATTTATTTGTTTTTCGTCATGTTTTCTGTATGTAAACGTCTACCTTCTAACTCCATGGTAATTTGTGAAAATTCCATGTATAACTATTTGTTAACTTGTTTAGGGCCTATAACCTTCTATGATAGTGTTGGTCCGAGATATTTCCTTTACATACACATTGGAATGTATGTAAGTTTAATTCTAGAATCTGTTCACCAAGTATAACTCTATGGTATATTTTAAGGTGTTTAAAGGATTATTATCGAACCTTTACAAATGAAGTTTATCGCCATTTTAACAACTATCACATTTATGTAAATGTGAGTTGTGTGCATCGTGACTCCCTATGTGTCACTTATGTAATTATGCGACATTACATGCACAATATAATCTATATGCTAACTATGCAATTTGTGTGCAATTGTAACACTCTATTTTATATGTCCTACTCTAAGAATATTAATAAACTTTATACAATGGATATGAATTATGTGCACACATTGCAATGTTATGTGAGGGTCGTATGCTATGTGGCTATATGTAAACTATGTGATTAAATGTTGCTATAATAAATATGGAACTAACTCTCCAACTATGTGCAATTTTATTGTAACAAGGTGTAAACTCTCGACCCTATGATATGCGAATCCCATGCAATTATTAATGTGATGTGAATCCTTTAAATGCCACACAGGTTGGTAGCCATAAAATAACTTTGGCATTGAATGTTCATAACTGCCGAGTCAGTGGATTTTCGATGTGGCACTGCTTAATGTGCTCCACCATGTGCTGCCATCATGAATATAGCTCTTTACAGTGTCGAAGTGTAACATACGGATTTACCTGTTGATGAGCTGGCTCCATCATGCCTCCACCATGGCTCATAGTGGCAATTGTAATGATATAACAATAAATAGGATAGTTGTAATGGGATTTCATGATTCCATCTATAGATTTGCACCGTTGATCTTTTGAGGGTTTCAATGCAAGGGTTTAATTCTATCTTGTTGTGCTTTTGATGAGTTATTGTGTTCCAATCCTTTGGTAGTGGAGGCTCTGCGCAACCGATAGGCTATTGGTTTTTAGCCTCGTTGTTCTGCCTGCAACTTCTGAGTTTTGAACTGGTAACCTCATAAAATAGAAGAGCTGAGTTTCTTATACCTTCATGCAGTAGTTACTGGTTTAAGTCATTCGTTGAGTTTGTAACTTTTGAGAGATTCCATCATCAGACCTGTTGGTTCTTGGAAGTTAGCTTTATGTGAGAAATCAACCCTTTACTTTGGTTGTTCCAGGTCTTGACATTGTGAAATGTTTAGAGTCGATGGTTGGGTGTTGGCTCCGGTTACTTCAGCATTTAATGTGGTAGGGTTCGTTGCAGTGGCTATAGACTTGGCGTTCATTGGTTTTACAACTAACAATCTGCAAGGTAATATATTCTCCTTCCTCCATTGTAATATTTCCACAAAATGCTTAATAGTTTATCAACCTTCTAATATTGAAGTTATTTTTTATTTAGATACTGTTTTTAATCCCTGGAAATGGTCGTTGTAGGTATAGCTAATGAATGGCTACTCGAATCTGGCGTCTGAAGGTTGGAAAGCTATACCAATCGGTAATCCTTCGGTGGTTGGCTTGGAAAACCTGTAGAGAAGATGATGGCCGTCTTGTTTGGCAGTTCTGTGTATCGTGTTATTGAAAAACTCTTAGGGTTTTAGGGTTTGGGTTTTGTGAATATTGTTGAAAGTAGGGGAGGATATCCCCCAACCCATATGGCAACTGTTGGATTTGGTTTTGAATGTAATAGTGTTAAGATAGGGTTCGCCCTCAGAATTTAATGAAGTAATATTTGATGTTCAATAATGTGGCTATCGTTTTCTTTGTAAATGGCTAGATATAATGTAAATGTTTTAAATCCATAACATGATGTGATGGTTACTACCAGCTAGATGGTGTAGGCTCATAACCTGTGAGAAGTCTCGTTTATTTTGTAAACTGTAGGTTACGTTTTCGAACTCCTTCAAAAGAAATTTAAATGGAATGTTTAAGATTTATATTACTGTAATCGTGTATTTTGTTGATTTGTGTTTGGTCTGTAAACACGAGTTGTAACTCGTCAATGATATGGGAAAAAGCATGTTTAACCGACCCTTGTGTTTGACTTGGTTATTGTTCGACGAATGGATGTTTTAATGCAACGATAATATAACTGTTTGTTTTAAAGGACATTGGATAAATGAAATTGTTGTTTGATACTTACAGCCTGTATGTGCTTCGTTTTTGGTTTAGAAAACTGTTGTTGTGCTTTGAACGAATATGGGAGTGTTTCCCGTGCCAGGTTTTAGCCCTTACTTTTGAAAATAAAAAGCTTTAACTATGCTGTGAGATAATTTCTCGGCATAAACCTGTTGTTCACTAAATTGTTTGTAAATATGTAATGGCCTTCGGCAAATTCCTGCATTTTGATTGTGTTAAGGTTTAAGTAGTGCAATTAGGAATCTGTCAAGGTTTAGGTTTTAGGTAAGTTTAAAATGTATGGAGTGATGATGGCTATTGAGATGTTGAGATAACAATAAAATTGTGTGTTATGTTTGACTTTACTCCTACAGTCATATAATATTTAAACCTTTTGAGATGATGTTTTAAATCTATCTATTCAATCTACAGTAATGATGTTTAAATTAAAATGTTTACTATAGGCTAGTGAATGATAACTCTGTTAGGGTTTTGACAGGGATAACAACTGTCTCGATTTTCAATGTGTAGTTATATTATAAAATAATGTATGAATTATACATGTAATAAATGGAAATACTTAATGTCTATAGAAGAATATCATTCTGCTATATTTGAAAGTAAATCTTTATTTATCTAGTATAAATAAGAACATTTTAACTGCTGAGTAAGGATAAAATAAATCCTATAATGTTAGAACATAAACAAAATATATTTGAAAAACAGAGATAATTATAAACAAAAGTATTGTATATCAATTATGAATACAACTAACTAAAATAGTTAATAATAAGGGTACTGTAATGTAAATGCAGGAATTAAACAGAAATAGAAACTTGAGAAATTTATAATAATTTAATCTTCTCATTCACTTGACTAGTTGCCTATCAGACTTATCTATTTTAATCTATCTATGTATTGGAGTACGATGATGTTCCTTTTGCATGGGGGAAAATGCAGAGATCATTTATTCAATCATTTTGATTTATGCAGAATCATTAAAATATTCAGAATAACTAAAATGAACTTTATGAAATAAACAGTAAAATTTAGTAGATGACAGAACTTTAAATACACAGAAATAAATGACAGAACTTGTAAATAAAAGTGGATAAGACAATAAAACCTGTAAAAGACGATAGGCCGACCAACACACAAGGAGGCCTGTTCCTCTCAACCTGCTCCAGAAGAAGCAGCTCAACTGCTGACTTCTAATGAACCCCAAGCCTGATTACTGATCCAGTAAGTGGGTGGAAACCGTGTAGAAGCAAGGCACTAAAAATACCTTCTCCACTCAGTATCAACCTCCTGAAAAATGACTTCTCCACTCAGCATCAACCTCCTGAACTCAATAAGAGTTTTGGCAGACTCACAACATGATCAACAACAGCATATCCCCTCATCAAATCTCTTGGGTGCAAACACAACAAAACCCCAAGGTAAATTTCCTTGTCAAGAAAAGTGATTGAACCTCAATTCAATATTTGATGGCTATTATATAGACTGCTTAGGTCTTTTAGTGGTCAGTTTAGAATAAATGAGCCTCAAGCTCCAGTCCCATCTTTCAGGGCAATATGAGCACATTTCAAGGGAGTTGTCCCATACCAATAGCTAGTTAGTTGCATCATGATGCTGCCAGTTGTCCATTTCCTTCTACCACAGATTCCATTCCACCTAGTGGATCAGTAACCACTCTTTCAACAGTCCTCTTAGGTGTTTGTCTCTTAATTTATTTATTAAATAATAATATATTGTACAAATTACAGTCATCCTTGGACACCTATCCAATACAAACTTTATAATAAAAGTTATCATAATGTTTCTGAACATAAAAATTTTCCAGCTTAAAGGGTATGTTACAAACACCCCCTCGTAAGCTCAACATCGTCCTCGATGTTGTTTATTCATCAACAAGTTCCTCATGGAACAGAAATGGATATGCTGCCCGCATATTACTTTCTAGTTCCCAAGTAGCTTCATCAAGGCTAAGGAGCTTCCATTGCACCTTTACCTACCCTATGGTGCGATTCCGAAGCATAATTTCCCATCGGTCTAGAATACAGTCCGGTTCCACCTGAAAATCTCCTTCGAGTTCTACCTGTGTGTCATTCCAATTCAACACATGAGTAGCATCATGCACATACTTTTTTAAAGCAGAAACATGAAAAACATTGTGGATTTTTAAATTGTATGGCAATGCCAATTGATATGCAACAGCTCCTATCCTTGATAGGATTTCAAATGGCCCACAATACCTCGATTCTAATTTAGCACAGCTCCCAAGCTTCAAAGAACTTTTCTTGGGATTTACCTTTATGAATACATGGTCCTCTACCTGAAATTCTCTTTCTATTCATTTTAAATCAGCATAGCTTTCTTGCCGATCTTGGGCAACTGTTAAGTTACCTTGAACCTGTTTCATAGTTAGCCCCATTTCTCTCAATAGATCTGGTCCTAACATTAATCTATCTATAGAATTATCCTACGAAATTGGAATACAACACTTTCTTCCATACAAAATTTCAAATGGACTTAACTTAGCAGATGCTTGATAATTATTATTGTAGACAAACTCTGCTAAGTGTAAGTAATCCTCCCATTTAGATGGCTGATCTTTAACATATAATCTTAACATATTTTCCAAAATTTGATTTACTCTTTCTGTTTGACCATCAGTTTGTGGGTGGAAAGAAGTGCTGAAATTTAACTTAGTATTTAATCCTTTAAACAGTGATGTCCAAAAGTTACCAGTAAACTTAGAGTCTTAATCTAAAATAATTACCTTTGGAATTCCATCCAAGCGAAAAATTTGCTTCATGAAAATATCTACAATGTTAGAAGCTTTGAAAGTAGTTTTAACAGGAATAAAATGAGCAGCTTTGCTAAGTTTATCAACAACAACCATAATTGAGTAATTCTGCTTTCGATTTTTAGGCAAACCTGTAATAAAGTCAATGCTTATGATTTCCCACTTCCATTCTGGAATTGGTAAGGGCTGCAATAGCCCAGCTGGATGTTGATGTTCAACTTTAATAGTCTGACATTCAAAGTATCTAGCTATATATTCAACAACTTCACTCTTCATGTTAGGCTAAAAATACTATTTTCTTAACATAGTTTTCATTTTCTGATAACCAGGATGTCCTGAATAAGGACTCTTGTGAACTTCATCTAAAATCAGCAACTTAACCTTCGAAAAATTAGGCACATAAATTCTGTTTTTGTAAGTTAAGAAGCCTTTTTCATTAATACTGTAATCTGTTATAACATTTTAAGATGAAATTTCAGCCACTTTATCATGCAATTTTTGGTAATTTTCATCTTGCTTAATTCCCTCTTCGATCTGATTTTCTAGATCAATTTTAAAAGTATTGATTGCTGCTACAAAACTTAATCTAGCATTTCTGCTCAACGCATCAGCAACCTTATTTTCCTTTCCATTAATGTGATGGATCTCAAAATCGTACTCGCTAAGGAAAGATAACCATCTAGCTTGCCTTGCATTCAGATTTGTTTGATCCAGTAAATACTTTAACCCTTTATTATCCATCATTAAAATGAATTTTCTATCGATCAAGTGATGATGCCACATCTTTAAAGCATGTATCATGGCTGCCAACTCAAGATCATACATAGTGTAATTCTTTTCATGTATTTTTAACTTCCTTGACTCAAAAGCAATTGCATGACCTTCTTGACTTAAGACCCCTCCAAGTCCTTCATTGCATGCATCCGTGCATACGATGAAATCCTTCTTAGGATCTGCAATTTTTAAAATGGGTGTAGTAGTTAACAATTCTTTCAACTTATTAAAACTGTCTTGACACTTTTGATCCCATATGAATTTTTTCCCTTTTTCTGTAAAGAAGTGATGGGATTAGCAATTCTAGAGAATCCTTCAATAAATTTTCTATAATACCCCATTATTCCCATGAATGACCGTACATTAGTTACATCTTTTGGGACGGGCCATTCATTAATTGCTTTAATTTTATTAGGATCAACATAAATACCATCTTTTGAAATTATATGACCCAAATACTGAATTTTATCTTTATAGAAATCACACTTACTAAACTTAGCGTAAAGCTGGTGATCTCTAAGTACTTGTAAAATGATTTTTAGATGTTCATCATGCTCTTCTTTAGTCTTTGAGTAAATCAGGATATCATCAATGAATACCACTACGAACTTATCCAAATATTTATGCATAACATTGTTCATTAAACACATGAACACTGCAGGTGCATTAGTTAGCCCAAAATGCATAACTACGAACTTGTAATGTCCATAACACATTCTAAATGCAGTTTTGAATATGTCATCGTCTTTTATCAAAAATTGATGATAACCCGACCTTAGATCAATTTTAGTGAATATCTCTGCTCCGCGCACTTGATCAAATAGATCATCTATGCGAGGTAAGGGATAACGGTTCTTAATTGTCATTTCATTAAGCTGACGGTAGTCAATGCACAAACGCATGGTACCGTCTTTCTTTTTAACAAATATTACTGGTGCTCCCCAAGGAGACACACTGGGCAGTATGTAGTTTTTATCTATTAATTCTTTCAGCTGATATTTTAACTCATTTAACTCTAGAATATTCATCCTATAGGGGGCCTTTGAGTTTTGTACCACACTGGGCACTAACTCAATGGTGAAGTCAAGTTCTCTTTTCGGAGCTAATCCAGGAATTTCTTCTGGGAATATATCTGAAAAGTCCCTAAGGATGGGAATATATTCTAGTTTTAACTTGTCTTCTTTGGATGTACATTCATCATTAACAACATTAACAAGAAACAGTTTACAACCTTTTCTAGCAGTTCTTTTTACCTGTAAAACAGAAATCTACCTTACTGAAATCTACCTGTGAATTCCTTTCACTGTTTCTGAATTACCTTCATTATTTATACAAGTAAAAGATTTATCAAAACAATTTAATATAACTCTATGTTTTTCAAGCCAATCCATGCCAATTAACAGATCATATGAACCTAAGGGTAAAACATTCAGATTAACTTACGTTTTCAGCTGATTTAAAAATACTTCACAATTCCGAACAAAATCTATAACCTTTCTTTTAGTTCCTATTGTAAGCTGAACTAACCATGCATTATCGAATTTTTTTTGTTTTTAACTTGGAACGGTTTACTAAAGTAGGTGAAATATAACTTATATTTGTACCAGGATCTATTAAAATAGAAATAGACTCGTTTCATATCATACCTTCAATTTCGACCATGGATGTTTGATGGTCCGCTTGACGGTTCTCCAATGCTGCATTTATCCTGGGCATTTCTCTTGCAATGTCTCCAACTGTAGGTTTTGCTTGCATAGTATGTATGTTGTTGGCTATCCTCTTGTTGCATGGGCAATCTGTTCTCTTGTGTGGTCCGCCACATTCATAACACTTTATGGGTCCTTTCTGTTCAACATACCTGTTGTTATGGTTGTTATTATTATTGATGTAATTGTTAGGTACATTCCTTGCAGCAGTAGTATTTTGAGATGTATTATTCCAATAATTATTAGAAAAATTTATGTTATTAAAGTTTTTCTTAAAACCTCCAGCATTTTGATTAAAATTCTTCTTTTTATAGTCATACTTATTAGTTTTAATGTTCTTCCAACCAGTTGTTCCTTCTCTTTTTCTGTTTTGGTCAAAACAAAAATTTGCCTTTCTCATGCCTTCTTCCAAAGTGGAAGGATTGTCATATTCAATGCGATCTTTTATATTAAACGGTAAACAACTGAGAAACCTTTGCACTTTAGGCTTTTCCTCAACCATGTAGGATATGTACCTCAGCAAGCTAAGAAACTTGCTGCACAGTTCTTTCATGTTCATTGTACCCAACTTTAAGTTGTAAAACTCCTTTGATTTATCCTCAAAATACTGTTCAGACAAGAACTTCTTTTTAAATAAACTTTTAAACATAGTCCAAGTTACTTCCTTTTCCTTTATGATCTTGATTCTTTTAAGATCCTGCCACCAGATATCTGCATTTTCGGTTAGATTGTAAATAGCCATCTTGGCTTTCGGCTGAGAAGAGTAGTCATAAATATTAAAGTACTTCTTCATCCCTAACATCCAAGCTTCTGCTGTCTCACCCTTCTCACTTTCGCCATTAAAAGTAGGTGGCTTAATCTTTTTAAATTCACCAGTAATCTATTCATGATGCTTATGTTTTCTCTTTTTAGAGCAGCACTCACTGTTATTGCTATCATAATTTACATCATTATTACTTGAATCAGACTTAGAAGATGAGTAACCGTTTCTTTTATAGTTCTTTGTTTTCTTATGCTTATGTTGGTGGGACATGATTTCATAATCAACTCTAAATTCTGATTTTCTGCCTCTTTCATCATTGTGACAGTTTCCTTTTAATTTCTGTTGTAGCTCTTCCTGTGCCCTTAAGATCCGTTCATTTTCTTCTTTTACAGCTTTTAATTCAGATTTTAAATCCTGTACAGTGCGTAAAATTTCAGAAGACTGGTTGTTTAACTCAACATAAATTCCTTCAGTGTTATTATGATTAATTTGTTCATTACGAGGAGATCTGTCCTCTGCTGATTCTTCTGGTATTTCCATACCTGTAAAAAAAAAAAATCTGTACTGTGCAAAAAGGAAATTAAATTGCAAAAGTTAGTAACATAATCTTTCTGATTTATTTTTCTGTTTGCATGCATGAGCCTCATTCAGGCCTAGAGTTTGAACTTGTGCTCTGATACCACATGTAACATCCCAAAAATCACAAAAATTAAAAAAATTTCTATGTGACAATAAATGCTATTTAATAGATGCGGAAATGGAACAATGTATGAAATGTTATCTTGTTGTCTTTAATGGCATGCTAGTTGATTAAGTAAGGATTTACAATCAAACATATTTCTGCTTAAGTCTTAATGTTCTCCATATTTAGTTGTGCTATTACACATCCCTGCTACTGTTATTTATAAATGTTAGAACAACTGTTTGACTAATGTACTTGTGTTTGATTGATGAAGGGGTCCTTCGGACGCCCCGAGGCTTACTTAGCATTCGTGCTAAAGCATGTGTATTCATACTTGTGACAGATTGACAGGTAAGAGATTAAAGTTGTGACACGTAATCAACAGTTTACCCAAGGAGATCTATAATGTTAGTATCGTAGTGTTATACCAAGATTTATTTGTTTTCCATCATGTTTTCTATATGTAAATGTCTACCTTCTAACTCCATGGTAATTTGTGGAAATTCCGTGTACAACTGTTTGTTAACTTGTTTAGGGCCTATAACCTTCTATGATAGTGTTGGTCCGAGATATTTCCTTTACATACACATTGGAATGTATGTAAGTGTAATTCTAGAATCTGTTCAGCAAGTATAACTCTATGGTATATTTTAAGGTGTTTAAAGGATTATTATCGAACCTTTACAAATGAAGTTTATCGCCATTTTAAACAACTATCACATTTATGTAAATGTGAGTTGTGTGCATCATGACTCCCTATGTGTCACCTATGTAATTGTGCGACATTACATGCACAATATAGTCTATATGCTAACTATGCAATTTGTGTGCAATTGTAGCACTCTATTTTATATGTCCTACTCTAAGAATATTAATAAACTTTATACAATGGATATGAATTATGTGCACACATTGCAATGTTATGTGAGGGTCATATGCTATGTGGCTATATGTAAACTATGTGATTAAATGTTGCTATAATAAATATGGAACTAACTCTCCAACTATGTGCAATTTTATTGTAACAAGGTGTAAACTCTCGACCCTATGATATGCGAATCCCATGCAATTATTAATGTGATGTGAATCCTTGAAATGCCACACAGGTTGGCAGCTGTAACATAACCTAGGAATTGAATGTTCATAACTGCCGAGTTAGTGGATTTTCGATGTGGCACTACTTAATGTGCTCGACCATGTGCTGCCACCATGAATATAGCTCTTTACAGTGTGAAGTGTAACATACAGATTCACCTGTTGATGAGCTGGCTCCATCATGCTTCCACCGTGGCTCATCCTATCAATTGTAATGATATAACAATAAATAGGGTAGTTGTAATGGGATTTCGTTGATTCCATCTATCAATATGAACCATTGATCTTTCGAGGGTTTCAATGCAAGGGTTTAATCCAAACTCGTTGTGCTTTTGATGAGTTATTGTGTTCCAGGACAGCCTGCTGGTTTTTAGCCTCGTTGTTCTGCCTGCAACTTCTGAGTTTTGAACTAGTAACCTCATAAAATGGAAGAGCCAAGTTTCTTATCCCTTCATGCAGTAGTTACTGGTTTAAGTCATTCGTTGAGTTTGTAACTTTTGAGAGATTCGATCGTTAGACCTGTTGGTTCTTGGAAGTTAGGTTTATGTGAGAAATAAACCCTTTACTTTGGTTGTTCCAGGTCTTGACGTTGTGAAATGTTTAGAGTCGATGGTTGGGTGTTGGCTCCGATTACTTCAGCATTTAACGTGGTAGGGTTCATTGCAGTGGCTCTAGACTTGGCGTTCGTTAGTTTTACAACTAACAATCTGCAAGGTAATGTATTCTCCTTCCTCCATTGTAATATTTCCACAAAATAATTAATAGTTTATTAACCTTCTAATATTGAAGTTCTTTTTTATTCAGATACTGTTTTTAATCCCTGGAAATGGTCATTGTGGGTATAGCTAAGGAATGGCTACTCGAATCTGGCGTCTGAAGGTTGGAAAGCTATACCAACCGATAAGCCTTCGGTGGTTGGCTTGGAAACCCTGTAGAGAAGATGATGGTCGTCTTGTTTGGTAGTTATGTGTATCGTGTTTTTGGAAAACTCTTAGGGTTTTATGGTTTGGGTTTTGTGAATATTGTTGAAAGTAGGGGAGGATAACCCTTGACCCATATGGCAACTGTTGGTTCTGGTTTTGAATGTTATAGTGTTAAGACAGGGTTCTCCCTCAGAATTTAATGAAGTAATATTTGATGTTCAATACTGTGGCTATCGTTTTCTTTGTAAATGGCTAGATAGAATGTAAATGTTTTAAATCCATAACATGATGTGACGGTTACTACCAGCTAGATGGTGTAGGCTCATCACCTGTGAGAAGTCTCATTTATTTTGTAAACTGTAGGTTACATTTTCGAACTCCTTCGAAAGAAATTTAAATGGAATGTTTAAGATTTATATGATTGTAATCGTGTATTTTGTTGATTTGTGTTTGGTCTGTAAACACGAGTTGTAACTCGTCGATGATATGGGAAAAAGCAATGTTTAATCGACCCTTGTGTTTGACTTGGTTATTGTTCGACGAATGGATGTTTTAATGCAACGATAATATAACTAATTGTTTTAAAGGACATTGGATAAATGAAATTGTTGTTTGAGGCTTAAAGCCTGTATGTGCTTCGTTTTTGGTTTATAAAATTGTCGTTGCGCTTTGAACGAATAGGGGAGTGTTTCCTGTGCCAGGGTTTAGCCCTTACTTTTGAAAATAAAAATCTTTAACTAAGCTCTGAGATAAGTTCTCGGCATAAACCTATTGTTCACTAAATTGTTTGTAAATATGTAATGGGCTTTGGCCAATGCCTCCATTTCGATTGTGTCAATGTTTAAGTAGTGCAACTAGGAATCTGTCAAGGTTTAGGTTTTAGGTAAGTTTAAAATGTATGGAGTGATGATGGCTATTGAGATGTTGAGATAACAATAAAATTTTGTGTTCTATTTGAATTTACTCCAGAGTCATATAATCTTTAAACCTTTTGAGATGATGTTTTAAATCTATCTATTCGATCTACAGTAATGCTGTTTAAATTAAAATGTTTACTATAGTCTAGTGAATGATAACTCTATTAGGGTTTTGAGAGGGATAACAACTGTCTTGATTTTCAATGTGTAGTTATATTATAAAATAATGTATGAATTATACATGTAATAAATGGAAATACTTAATGTCCGTAGAAGAATATCATTTTGCTATATTTGAAAGTAAATCTTTATTTATCTAGTATAAATAAGAACATTTTAACTGCTGAGTAAGGATAAAATAAATCCTATACTGTTAGAACAGAAACAAAATATATTTGAAAAACAGAGATAATTATAAACAAAAGTATTGTATATAAATTATTAATACAGCTAACTAAAATAGTTAATAATAAGGGTATTGTAATGTAAATGCATGAATTAAACAAAAATAGAAACTTGAGAAATTTATGATAATTTAATCTTCTCATTCACTCGGATACTTGCCTATCAGACTTATCTATTTTAATCTATCTCTGTACTGGAGTACAATGCTATTCCTTTTGCACGGAGAAAAATGCAGAGATCATTTATTCAATCATTTCCATTTATGCGGAATCATTAAAATATTCAGAATAACTAAAATGAACTTTATGAAATAAACAGTAAAGTTTATTAGATGACAGAACTTTAAATACATAGAAATAAATGACAGAACTTGTAAATAAAAGCAGATAAGACAATAAAACCTGTAAAAGACGATAGGCCGACCAACACCCAAGGAGGCCTGTTCCTCCCAACCTGGTCCAGAAGAAGTAGCTCAAGTGCTGACT
The DNA here is from genome assembly GCA_027924585.1 of Larix kaempferi. Taxonomy (NCBI): domain Eukaryota; kingdom Viridiplantae; phylum Streptophyta; class Pinopsida; order Pinales; family Pinaceae; genus Larix; species Larix kaempferi. The sequence goes on from BSBM01002357.1 coordinate 286,558, forward strand.
TCTAATGAACCCCCGAGCCTGATTACTGATCCAGTAAGTGGGTGGAAACTGTGTAGAAGCAAGGCACTAAAAATACCTTCTCCACTCGGTATCAACCTCCTGAAAAATGCCTTCTCCTCTCAGCATCAACCCCCTGAACTCATTAAGAGTTTTGGTAGACTCACAACATGATCAACAACAGCATATCCCGTCATCAAATCTCTTGGGTGCAAACACAGCAAAACCCCAAGGTAAATTTTCTCATCAAGAAAAGTGATTGAACCTCAATTCAATATTTGATGGCTATTATATAGATTTCCTAGGTCTTTTAGTGGTCAGTTTAGAATAAATGAGCCGCAAGCTCCAGTCCCATCTTTCAGGGCACTATGACCACATTTCAAGGGAGTTGTCCCATACCAACAACTAGTTAGTTGCATCATGATGCTTCCAATTGTCCATTGCCTTCTACCACAGATTCCATTGCACCTAGTGGATCAGTAACCACTCTTTCAATAGTCCTCTTAGGTGTTTGTCTCCTAATTTATTTATTAAATACTAATATATTGTGCAAATTACAATCATCCTTGGACACCTCTCCAATACAAACTTTATAATAAAAGTTATCATAATGTTTCTGAACATAAAATGTTTTCCAGCTTAAAGGGTATGTTATAGATACCACTTGTGATGTCCCTAAAAATACCAAAAATTTAAACTTTTCCGTTACTGCAATAAAAGCTAATTAAAGATGATGATTTATAAATTAATGTCAGTACTGAGAAGTTGCATTGGTATTTTATTGGAAACATTAAGAGCTGTTGAAACTTTAAGCAAGTTAGTTTCATCGATTATGTTTTTCTACGGAAGCGATGCTGTACGTTAGATGAGAATTGTGTACCTTTATGATCTGCTTGCAATTTCTTAGAGTAACAAATACAATCCTTCTTTTACTTTTAAGTTTTAGATATATGTTGAGTTTGTAAAATGTTTGATTGGCATCTTCAAGCCTGACGTACTTTGTTGAAGGAATTTTGAAAGACATACCCCTCGCATAGCTGCTGAGAGGTAAGGTGTAAGTATTCGTACTTCCTGACTTACTTAGCAGGTTCGCTAATGCATTTTAATTGTAACCTTGTTTTGTAGGTATGCCTATGAAGACACCTACCTAGGTTGCCTACTTCCTAGTCCTAACAATGCTCTAAGACCAAAGTTTATAATGGTGAAGGGTTGACACTTGAGTTATTTGTTGGATATCACTATTTAAAATGAATGACTCCCCACTATAGGGAACGGTTAAGTATCGAAATATTTAGAGGAGTTGGTGATACTATTAAATGCAGTATGCGATTTTCATTTGACCCTTGGTTCCAGCTATGTAGAAGGATTTTTACTTTGGTTTTTACATCAGTGAATATCATTTTCGTGGTTCATTTGGCTATGGTTATTTCTTGATGCATCTTAGAGGTTTGTGCTTTGACCTAAGCTATGCTCATGGTGAGTGTAGCTATTGGTTGCTTGTTTTGAAGATGTAGAGGAAGGCGAATGCAATAGGTAAAGTCCATCTTTTGTTCAATCTCTTTTCCCCAATGATTTTATCCAACATGAACTCTTATCTCTAAATTTAACTTCGTAGTGATGGTTTTGATGGCAAGTTGGTTGCGTTCATTCTCTGTGTGGGTTGCTACCAGGTGGCCTGCACCCTTGGCATTGGATGGCTTGGAAAATGGTAAGTCCAGGTTTCACCAACCCTTGCTCCTACCTCTCGCATCTCTAGAGGGTGTATTGTTAACCTTTGCTATTTGGGATTTTGTGTTGCCTTTTGGATCACTGTAATTTACTTGAGAAATCCTGAGGGGGTCGCCTTTAGATGGACCGGTTAGTGGATGTGTTATTTGGTTCAAATGGGAGTAACCCTGGACGGTTTTCAGATTGGATGTAATGGCTTGGCAATTTTTTTTCTCTGTGGAGACTCTAAGCCTCTTTAAAGGAGTGTTATACTCATGTTGTATAAATTTGGGGTTTTGAGAAATGAATACTATTTACTGAGCAATCCTCTACGTTATGCTATTTGAACATGTATGGAAAAATTACTTTAATTTCTTAACCTCTGCGTTGTCTATGGTTGCTCTGCCCTGAATGGTTTCGATTTGATGTCTTTCTTGAAATGAATAAGGGTGTAACTCTGTCTACTGAATGGGATAAATAGTTTTAGTCTTCAATCTTTGTATTGTTAACGGCTAGTAAAAAAAATATGTTGATAGGAGAAAAATGTAACCCTTAAGCTGGTTTACCTGTATGCCTAAGAAGTTTAGTCTTGGCTATTCTAGCTGCATTTTCTGGCAGTTGCATTAAATAAATAAAAAGGGTTTGATGAAAGTAGTAGAGGGATTCGAACCCTTGTTCCTGCATTTGAACTTAGTAAACGGTTGTCTTCTGTTGATAAATGATAATGTATTGTTTTGTTGCATGCGGATTTTTGTTCTGTGGAAAAAGTAATGCTCGCTAGGATTTTGGTTGAAATTAATACGTATTTGGGGTTATTAAGTTTTAAATTTACAATACCATCTCTTTTGTTTTAATTTCTGGAACTATTATCTACGTGGGTTTATTTATTAGTTTGATGAGAAGATTCATTTCTGGAAATCGTAGTTTTATGTTTTACTTGGTTTTGGAAAGAAAACGATAGCTATACTATCTCTTGGGGTTTTATAAGTAGATGTGGTTTCGTAAAAAGAATACTTCTCTTAAATCCGCATTTTCATGGAAGCGATCCTATGTTTAAAGGAATGAGCTGATAGTACCGGGATTTAAAAAAAATCTACGTGCATTTTTAAATTATAGGGTTGTTTAGGTTCCGATTTTTGTTTTAAGCTTTTAACTTGAACAGTAAAAAAAAAGAGAACAACTGAGTTCTAATAAAGGATTATAATAGCAGAAAGAGAAACTTAACCCTAGATAGAAATTGATTAAAAAAAATACAGTGTGGGATTTCAGAAATAAAAATTGCACATTAAGATATATGAGTCTTTCAAGAATATCAGTCAATAATTTAGGTATTGATTTGGTTTTCTATGGTTTCTGCTCGCAGGTATGTCTAGCACAGGATAGTTAGGCTAGCCCTACTAGACTCTAGGTTGATTCAGTTTGAACTCTACTTGACAGAAACATTAATTTCTCAAGAAAACCTATGGTCATAAAAATTAACCGAGAGAGCCCATGCCTATTGGCCCTTGCTCTATAAAAGAAATGAATTTATAATGTAACAGTACTGCATAAATAAATCCTATTATAATTTCCTTAGTTTCTATTGCAAATGGAGATGGAGAATTCGTAGTTCATACCTGTTTTAATTTGAAGCGTGCTCCTCTTCTGCAGAACCTGCACACTCAAACAACAATAAAGGTAGAAAATTATAGATCAAGCTGACCTATAGGATGCTCTGTGGACTAGATAACTTTGGGGCTACCATGTTCCTCCCAATCATGATCCTTAAACCGTTCCTGGTTTTAAATGGATCCCCCCGAGCTGGTTCCAACATGCAATAAGAGAGGTAGAGGCCCTAGGTTGAACTGTTGAATCAGAACTGGAAATTACTGTTGGATGGATTCAGTTCTTGAAGGAAAATTCTCTTCTATTACCATAAGAAAAATGATAATGAAAAGATGTTGATCCCCTTTTCTTGGGATCTTCCCTCTTTATGTAGGGGAGTCTTGAATTATGGATGTTTGAATAATTATTTAGTTTCTTTAAATTAAATAATTAATATTCTTAAAAGATATTGTTACCAAATATCTAGTCCTTGTTGAACTAGGACTTTTCATTTGTTTTTAACTAGAAGTGATTCTAAATAAATCTTATCATAATAATAATAATTATATTTCCTACTTAATATTAATAACATTATTAATAATATTTAATAATGTGGCAGCCAACTATGCATAAACTATATGCAATAAATATATTTTATAAATAAATAATACATCATTATTATTAAAGCTTTTAATAATAATATTTAACTTTGAGATCTTTATGTATGTTATTCATATAAGACTACTCTTAGTCAACTCATATTTTAAGTTATTATGTATCTTCATATGATACTTCTTTTAACATTAAGGACAAGGTCCAATTCTTTGGACGGTCTTTTGCTAAGCTTGGATAGGCACCTCTAGTCTCTCTCTTGCATGTTGGATTCCCTCATTTAACATGGTAGTTCCCGCAGTAGTTGATGATAGATAGAAGAAGCTTCATTTAACGAATTTGAATAAATGTGATGAAACATACAAGGCTATTTAGAGTCTTCTCGACTCAACACTTTTGAGATATAGTAACCCCGAGTTCCCTTCAGAGCTTTTAACTTAACACTCTTACATGGGCGTTACGCTAGTGCAATTCCAGAGCCTCTTGCTCAACACTAGTGCTAGAATGTGGTTGTGAGGCACATCTAGAATATTTAAGTGGCCTCGTATCCGGTATTCATTTATCAAGCTTGGAGTGCTCTAGGACTTATGCTCAACACTCAATGTACATCAAGGCTTACTCCCAGTACTTAAACATTCTTCTAGGTACATTAGGGCTTATGCCCAATACGTAGTTCATCTGTGTGTTTCTGAGTCCATGCTGAACACACCACATAAGTCAATCATGTAAAACCATAGCTCTACACAGTAGGTAACAAAAGATCATCTCAGTATATTAGGGCTTGTACCCACATCATATGCTAAAGAACATAATCACAACATTAGGGCCTCCTCACGCAGTATATACTCAATAAAGAAGTGAGTCATGGTCCATGCCAGTATGCCAATATTTAAAAGAATAAATCATGTGTGCTAGGGCTCATGCCCAATACTCAAAATACATCATATGTGCTAGGGCTGTGGCCCAATATAACATCATAAATAATTAGTCCAAAATTCGGGATATTACATCAAAATACGAACATTTGATTCAAAATTATGTATTGTTGATTCATGTTCTCCCATTGAACATTGATTTCACCTTGTACTCATAGTATCTTCAAGAGTCATCAAGGAAGATTTAAGTGACCATGTTGTACTAAGTCATCCATTGTCTATATTGTCTTTGCCTCTTCATCATAAATATAAACATAAGATCTTGTCGAAACATAAGGAATCAATGGATTTAGAAGTGGAACTCCAACTCGATCACGAACTACTATAACTCACGGGGTTGCTACTGATTTCAAATTGGATATGGACCTGCACCAATGATATCATGTGTAGGTACTAGATGATTCTAAAGTAGTTGAAAAAGCAAGCATCACTAGAAAAGACAAGCAAGCATGCACCATGACACAGAATACATTTTACGTGTCATACTTGGCATGACAAGTCATAAATTATGTATTTACGAAAATTGACCTAACCCACCTCGACGTTTGCATTTTTTATTCACCTTTCTCGTCGTGTATTCATCCACTAGATTATGTCTATGCCATGTGCCAATCATATAATCCAAAAGTTCGCAGTCCATCTATTTTCAGCTTTAGCTTCTCATCTTTATAAGATCTAAAGTTCACAAAATAAAATTTGTTAAAAAAAACATTATGATGCCCAACTAACTGTATTGTACAAGTTTATCTATATGTCATTATATGTAAATTTTCTCATGCATGGATGGTCGACCCACTTTCTTTTATTAGCTACAATTAGTAGTGAAGGTTAACAACAATATAGTATGGCAAAGTTGTAATTATTTTCTTTAATTTTAAGTTGTTTATTATTTTTAAACAAGCATTTTTTCTCTAATGGGAAAGTGAGTATTAACCCAAGGCACGACACAATTATTATGTACGAGTGTGTTTTTAAACTCAAAATTGCATTATTCCTGGAACCCATACTAATATCATATGCCAAGTGATTTTCTGCTTTAAATTTGTTTTATATAGTAGAACTAGGAGGGATGAGTTTAGAAGACAAATCTCTAGGCGAGACCATGTCGTACAAGTATTAACTCAAGTTGGATAAAAATGGGAGGTTGGACGATTTGAAAGGATAACACAGGCTTTAAATAGATTGATTGATTTTTTTTCTCGAGTTGATCTCCACGTTCATTTCCACTTTTAACTTCACATCAAAACTATCTTTTTGGATACGATGTCAAATTATTTTTTAAATGATTGCATGTGGATAGCGGTCTCCACATACAACTATCTTTTTAAAAAAAAAATTTTCTCGAGTTGATCGACACGTTGATTTCCACTTTTAACTTCACATCAAAACTATCTTTTTGGATACAATGTCAAATTATTTTTTAAATGATTGTATGTGGATAACGATTTTTTTTTTTTCAATAGAAAAAGACATACTTATATTAAGAAATATAAAGTATTTACATCAGAAAAAACCATCTAACAGAAGAAACCAAGATTGCCGAGCACAACCATCTCCCATAAAACTAATCCAAGAAGAATCAAGTGAAACTGAGATAATCCAATCCCCAAAACAGGAAAAATAACTTGCACTAATCATGGATACCACCCAAGGCAAAACATCCAGCCAAAAAAGGATCCAAAAAAAACAAATTACAAAAATTAAACATATTTACACTGCAAAAATGTTCCAGCAACCCAGTACTGGATCACTGGACCCTTCGGCCGATGGAGACAAACCTAGTCCAGAGAGAGTATCTACAACCAAGTTATGTTCCCTAAAGATGTGAATAATAAAAGTCCCAATAGGATTATGTGATTGGCAAGGAGGGTTCATAGAGGAAATTAATTTGATTGCAATAACATTGAATGTGCATATAGAACACCCAATTGACTTAGTCTTTCATTTTTAACTCTACCTTGGATCATTTCAAATTTTTAATGCGGAAAAGAGCATTGACTTTTTGGTAAATTTTGAGAATCTTGAATTTAATAGTTTTTTATTGGATTTATGAATTTGTTTATTTAATAGGTTAATAATATATACAATATGTCAATATTGTATTAGCTAATTGCAATAGGGATATTTATGGTGTTAAATATAGTTTGTGTATTAAAAATAATTATTTCTTCAATTCAAAATTGTAATTTTGATTAATATTTTATATTTTATAGATAGAAATAAATATTATAATTTTTAATGATTAAAATAAATATTAAAAAACATTTTTATCCTAATTAAATCACTTCTTTTAATTGCCCAAGACCATATCAATAAATATATAATTATCCAACTAATTAAAGCAATCTACACTTTTAACCCAAACATTTGCTTTTAAACCACACAAACAAATTTTATGATTTTTAATGATTAAAATGAATATTATAAACATTTATGTGTGAGGGTTAATTACACAATATATTTTGATTGCCCAAGACCATGAAAATAGATATATACTTATTCAACTAACTACCTAAAATGTTTTAACCCTACATCATATCTTACTACCTAAAATGTTTTAAAAGTTCAAACATTTATCTTATTACTTACAATTTAACAATTTCAAAGAATGGAATCTTTGATTAGTTCACACATAGTAATGAGACATAATTATTATGTATATATAGTAGTAATATTTGAGTAATGAAAAATACAGAAAAAAAAAATTAATACAATTAAAATATAAAAACAGACATCTCATAAATATAAAAATATGCATTATTTAAATTAAAAAAAAACTTAAAAATATTTAAAGTTTTAACATAACATTAATTTTTCATTATAAATAACTTGAAATATATCTCAAATTTTAAACTTCACATATAATATAACCACATGAAAATAAAGTTTAATAATTAAACATGGACTCATGAAATCATTGTATACATTTACAAAATTATATAATATTTTTTTTAAAATGCCCTAAATAATTATGTCATGGTTTGTGAAATTTCTCTAAAATAATATTTTGAATTATATATATGTAAATTTAAAATAAAAATATCATTAAACTTTTTTTCTTTATTGTTAATAAATAAAATAATATTTTTTAATCAAGTTATTGAAAGAATTATTTTTTTATTCAACACGTCATGGAAGTTTCAAACAACTTGCTGTTTTAATGAACATAACAAAACAATTAGTTTTTGTTACATTATTATTTTTTTAATTCCATGAATAATAATTTAAAAAAAAACTCCTTTAAATATTTATCTGCCTTCTAAAGTGTCGGCCAGAGATAAACGATTGTTAAGCTCACCCTTGAGACTCTCTGCAACATATTTTAAAATAGAAGGTAGTGTTTTAAAAACTAAAATAAAATATTCAAACTTCGAATCTTCGATCCCTGTAACATGCATCCGGCGACTGCACGGGAACATGTATATATCCTGTATCCAATCTGGCGATGCCCAAATGAATGCATGCCGCACGCATGGGTTTTACTAAGTACATGACAATGACAATGACGGCCTGTCAGCAAAGAGGGCACATGATCCTCACCATTGCTGAAGGACCTCGCAGATCGAGAAGAGTATTAAAGTATGAAAGGTTTATTCCGTCCAATCGTTTTAAATTAGGGTTGGAATTTCAAATCCAATGGTGAAGGCTAGAATTTGATGGGCAAAATATTTGTCAAGGGATGGAATTTGACGGGTTATGAAGTATTTTATCAATCAAAATACGGTTAAAAGTTTTAACAACTCGTATTAAAGAAGTTTTAACAACTCATATCAAAGAACTGTAAACAATTTGTTAGGACATATTTTTGAAGATTAATTATTTTTCCAAACCGTTATTAATTTTGATTAATAGACTTGTTATGATATGTGTATGACTATACAAGTTTCCTACATTATGTGGCATGTTATTATATATGTAATAATGGAGATTGAAACTTTCCCACTTAAGTGAAACTTTCCCATTTGATTGAAGAGTAGGTGGGTGAGTTTGCCTTCAATGGGGATAGATTTTCTTTCATTGCATTTGTTCTTTCTTTTTTATATTGTCTTAGCATTGTCCCAATATGAAGTCATGCCCTTCCACCAAGCATCAACGATTTATTAGCTACTGAATTTACCAAGCATCATCAATTTATCATAGTACTGAATCTACCAAGCATCACCTACTGAATTTCAAACATACCCGTTTCTCTAGAAAGTATGAAAGTGCTAAGATGTTATTTTCAATTTAAAAAAAAAATTGATAATAATCTAAAAAAAACTTAATGAAACTATTATGTGTTTTTTCTTAAACATGAAATTGTTTTTGTTATGTTGATATTGAGCTAGGGTAACACTTGTGACTAGACAAAGGCATTTGTTGTGAAAGGATCCCAATCCCACTTTGTACACTTTCAATACTTCAAGTTACAATTTATAGGTCTTGGTGCTAAAAGCTTTTCACTTATCTTTTCACATTTTTTTAAATGATTTATTTTATATATGTTGAAACTTAATAACATTTTATTATTCTTGTAGTCTTAGTAATTGGTTGAAACAATTACTTTTACTCATGGGTAAAAAAAATTCTAACCAAGTTTGAAGTTGAGAGTGGTTTCTTCTTATCTATTTATAGCGAGGGAAAGTGAATGGCCCAAAGAAGAAAGAAGGAACCACAAACCGGTTGGTACAAATCTTGATCCGCCCCACAAAAACACATTGAAAATTAAATTCAATGCCATGGTTTTCAATTTGAATAAAAAACATGTATCACAACACTAGCTCTATATTAGCAAAACTTGTGCCCAAAAAATAGTTTTTACCATAAGATTTGCATCTTGGATAATACATAGACAAATCCACTTTCCTGAAATATTTGCTGTAGCTTGGTATGTATAAGTTCACATGCAATAATAGTTGAGGAATCCCAAATAATCCATACCTTGGAAAAATAGTCTTATTAAAATTCTACTTACAAAGGAATGGGAGAACATCATAGCACAATCTCAATTTCCATGTGTTTTTTAATGAATTGCCAATAGCCTTTTAACTCAAGTCCTTGGAAATAAAATGTCACAATTTCAATTACACCATTGATGCAACATGTTAACCTTGAAAATTTTGGTATGTTGCATTACACATGGCCTAACATTAACTTCTAGAAAGAATTCTAGGTTCCACCTTTTGTTTGTTTCCTAACTTTATCACTTGAGGTATTTGAGACGCATAATGTGGACACATGCTAAGTTTGAGTTATCTGTGTCAGTGTTAGTAGGTTTTTATTTGGGTAAATGGGTCAATTGTTATCTTTTAATTGGAGATTTAAGTCTTTAATAAAAACATATTTTTATTTTTTAATTGAAAATTAAAATTTCACAATTTCAATTACAGTACATGTGGCCTCGCATTAACCTTTGGAAAGGATTCTAGGTTCTAAGCTTTCTTTGTTTCTTAAGTTTATCATTTAATTATCGGAGTGGGTTATTTTTTTCTATCCTTAACACATGATCAACGAAAACATGGGTAAATGAGTTTGTGTGAGGGGCAAGATAAAAGTTCAAGATGTCAAAAAAATTTAGTTAGAAAGACATAGTTGAAATGAAATTCCAACCCTGTGGACTATTTTACCCATCAAATATGGTCTATATTTCATATTAACCATCAGAAAAAAAAACAGTCAAACAATCAAACATCTATATTTAATGTCGAAACTATCATTTTTTATGTTTTCCCACATTCTACCAACCTGCGCCCTCAAATTTGACGGTTACATCATTTCTCAAACGTTTTAGACATTTCCACGACTATTTTTAAGGTTATTGGAAAATTTTTGCCAGTCAAACTCCATCTCCTCGGCTTGAACAAGTCCGATGCTTGCTTTTGACTTAATGGATTGCTGATTTGAGGGTGAATGAGCAAGGGAATGGAAAAGTTGAATGGAATTTAGATAGGGACCGGCGGATAAACGTAGCTTGTTTCTTATTTGCTTGGCTTATAAATTGATCAATTTGGCATCATTGGGCAGTGTGGAATCATTTTGGGAACTCAAGCATCCTCATCTGATCAATCTTCTCTTACTTAACCAACCAGCAAATCAGGCAGGATGTCTGCAGCATCTCATGAAGAAACCTCAGCAACGACAACACAAGTAGAATTGGATCCTTATCGTCTTCATATACATGGAGAGGCTGAGCAGCATACAGCATGGAGGCATGGAGGTCCGCCCTCTTACGATCAGGTCAACAAATTGTTTGAAGAGGGCCGAACGAAGGTTTGTATTTGTATTTGCATTCTAAATCTGTTGTCTCTTTCGTGAGGTTGATAAGATTATACAGATGTAGTAACCATTTAGACCCATATTTGCAGGTATGGCCAAAAGGCTCCCTGGAAGAAACTGTTGAGAATTTGGTGAAAACTTGGGAGATGGAGCTGTCTCATAAGACCAACATACAAGACTTCAAAACAATTGATCCTCACAGCTTCTCTTTGAGCGTTAACGGTAGTTACATCTTAACCCTCATGATTTCTCTGAGTTTGCAATTAGGTTTAACAGAACTAAGACAGGCGGCTGTGTTTCTGTGTAAACTGACTTCTCTGGGTATGCAATTAGGTTTAACAAGTACTATTACAGGCGGCTGCGTTTCTCATGTGTAAACTGTGAATTTGCAGGAAGGGCTGCGTTATCAGGAAAAGAGACCTTGTATGTGGGAAGCTACAATGCACTCCTTCAGACATCTTTGCCGGAGGAACTTCAATACTACAAGACGTCCATGGAAACATTCCAGTCATCTCATGACATATTTCGAACTTGTTTTCCCAGAGGGTTTGCTTGGGAAGTGCTTCAAGTGTATACAGGCCCGCCTCTTGTAACTTTCAAGTTCAGGCACTGGGGTATCATGGAAGGGCCTTTTAAAGGCCATAAACCGACAGGAGAAACCCTGCAATTCATTGGAATTGCTATTGCTAAGGTCGGTGCACTGCAACATATCTTCAACCTTACATGTCTAATCAATTGTTAAAAAGTATTTCAGAATCCTGCAACTCATGCAGCTGTTCATTATTAAAGCCAATTTGAATGTGTTGTGATATTTTAAGAGCCTACTGATGCGACAGCCTTTACTGCATGGACCGACCCTAGAGTTTGCAGTCATTTTAGCAATAGTATTGGAGGCTTATTATGAACAGTGAAGAGTATTTAATAACTGAGTAGTTGTTAATGTTGTGCAGGTGGACGAGAGATTGAGGATTGTGGAGGTGGAAGTGTACTACGACCCTGCAGAGCTGTGTGGTGGACTTTTGAAAGGACCAGTGGAGAAAAGTTATGGGGAGTATAAGAAAGGAACAGAGGGTTGCCTCCTTTTCGCTGGAAAATCTGACACCTCCACCTCCAAATAGACTGAATTAGTCTATATAGAATAATTCTGCTGTATATTATTGTGCATTGCTTCTACTTCACTGCATCCAGAATAATTCTGGAAAAGGAGAATGACTGAATATTTGTTTTGGAAGTTGATTAATCATGGTGACAAAAAAGTATTATTATTTTCTGTTTATAGTTGAATGGATCTTCAGCTTTTAGACAGTAGGTACTACCTTCAAGCTATTGGATGGGATTAAAGTATGGATTTGGTCTTTGAATTTTGGCTCTGGCTATTTAGATAGAGTTTGTTGCTTACAATTTAAATAAGAAAAAGGTTTATTGTTTGATAAAGATATTATTGTAAACATAATGTATATATTTTAATTGTAATTGGGTTTTTTTATTTAATTAATGGAATTGTTATTGGTTGATATAGAGTTAATTTAATTTTGGATTTATTAAATATTAAATTTTCTTCATTTTAATTTATTAGAAATATAAGAAGAATTTTTTTTGGAAGAATATAAAAAGAAAATTGAAAACTTAAATAATAATATATATTGTAAATTGTTGAACATTATCTTCTATTTTGAAACAAATGTTTAAAAAAGTAAAACCCTAAAAACATTGTAAACAATGAAAAATTGTATACTCTGAAGGAGAAGATGGAAAATCCGTAAACTTCTAACCCTAAGAACAATATTTGAACTGTTTTATATATTTTTAATGAATGTAACATTTGTTTGCCATGTAAAACTGTGTTTAGCCTTAAAAGTTTGCTATTCAACACCAATACGTCCAAGGACTGCAAATGATAAAATTCTTTACTTCCAAGGATTGCAAATGACAAAATTCTTTTGGCAGTTCTTTGAGATTTATTTCCCACCACCGAGCCACCACAAGAGACGACAATCCGTTCGAGGTACTTCTACGGTTCTACCCTATGGACTTTGAGAACTTTGAAAGCAATGCACATAAAACAATGTTTGACCTAATGAAGATAGTGGAGATGAGAATAAGAATGTAGATATACAGTTCTAATTTCTAAAAATCTCAATCTCAAACTTGATTGGATTTATGAAAATCCCACTTATAAAAATCTCTAATACTAATTCGAAATGAAGGTAACCATTCGTATTGGTTGTAGCAATAGTATAACTTTGACTTGTAAAAAATCTCCAATACTAATTGAAATCCTTACTGTTAAATACCAATGTGACTTATATAATTTGAATCACTTTATTCTCAAATCCAATTACAATGTCATGGTCTGTAAAACATTAATAATAACAAGTGAGTAAAGACAAAAGGTTGTGTAAATATGTTTGGACGAAAGAATTTTGAATAAGCACAATAAAGAAGATTTTATAATGATACAATTGATTCCGGAAAAACCGCACTTATATTCAACCTCACAAACATTACGAGATTGTTAAATTTTATCAACAATTCCCTCTCAAGTTTACAATTGAATACAACTTGCCAACTTGATATCTGGGAAGTTCCGCTGGTTAAGAATTGTAATCTCACTGTTATTAGTACATTAATTAGTTGAGTGATTAGTTGTTTAGTTTGATTAGGACACTTTGATCTCCCATAATATTTTATGGCCCATAGTATTGGCCGGTAGTATTGATGTGATGTAATCCTATATATTCTTATGGTTAATAATGAGAATGCTATGAATATGCCCACTAGTGTTCCATCCTTTACTTGTTTCTTATTTTCTTATAACTTTAGGCCTCATCCATAACTATTGATTTGGGGTAAGCATTTTCACATAGTGGAAAGCACATATGCGCATCTTATGGAGGTTGTAGATCAAGACGAGAACACATCGGCATGGAGGCTCACAGCATTGGGTCATATCTTTTTATTTATTTATTTTTTCCTTTGAAAGCGTCGACACACCCTGTCCCCATGGGAACTGCATCACCCTTCCACTGAGAAGTTTGCTATGGTTGTTACTGCTATAGAAGAATCTAAAGATATGTCCAAATTTACCCTAGAAGAGTTAACAGGGTCCCTTTTGTCCCACGAAGCTCGACTCAGCAAGAAGAAGAGTCTCTGTCAAATTGATTCAGCACTCAAGCTTCCCTCAGCAGAGGTCAACGCACACAAGGTAGAGGACGAGGCAGAAGAGGAAGAGTTTCTCATTCTACAGAGGATATAACCACTCATGATCACTCAGATCATTGTGAGCACTCTCACAACTCTTAGAACTAAAGGGGGAGAGGCAAGAAATGTACTAATAAGTCCAACATTCAGTGCAACTACTGCAAGAAGTATGGCCACTATGAACGAAACTAGAGAAAGAAGAAAGAAGACTAGAACAGTGGTAGAGATCATGTCTCCAATGTTGAAGAAAGCTCATATGAAGTCATATTTCTCTCATGTCAGGTGACTGAAGAAGAATATCATTCAGATATATGGTTGTTCGACAGTGGCTACAACAATCATATGAAAGGTAACAAATTGCTATTTTCTAATCTAGATCTCTCTCTCAATACAAAAATCAATCTTGGTGATCATTATCTTGTTCTTACCCAAGGAAAAGGAATTGTTCATGTTCTTACTAAACATAATGATAAGAAGTTTATACATGATGTATTATATGTTCCTAATTTGAAAGTAAATCTGATCAGTGTGGGTCAACTGATTCAGAACAAGTATGATGTCAGGTTTATTGATACTTATTGTGATGTTTATGATAAATCCCTTAGTAGAAGACTCTTAGCCAAAGTAGAAATGACCAAGAATACAATATTCCCACTCAGTTTGAGAAGTACGATCTTGTCACAGTCATATGCACATATTGTTTCTAGTCAAGATGAAACCTAGTTGTGGCATTGTAGGTATGGTAACCTACCCTTTCAGAGTCTTATTCTTATGCAAAAACAATCCATGGTCAAGTGGTTATCAGTTTTGAATGAACAGTCCAGTTCTTGTGAAGGTTGTATCTTAGGGAAACATCAAAGGGACAATTTCCCCACTTCCACATCTCAAGCCAAAGAACACATTGATTTAGTTCACACAGATCTATGTGGACCCATGCAAACCCAATCCATAAGAGGTAGTCTTTATTTCCTGACTTTTATTGATGATTATAGTAGGAAAGTCTAGGTCTATTTTCTCAGACACAAATCAAATACCTTCTCCAAGTTTAAAGAATTCAAGGAATTGACTAAAAATAAGTATGGTAAATCCATCAAAGTGCTCAGGTCAGATGGTGGAGGTGAATATGTTTCACATGGTTTTTTAGAGTTCTGCAAACAACATGGCATCCAACACCACTTCACTACCAGATACACTCCACATCATAATGGAGTTGTTGAATGAAAGAACTCGACCATCATGAGCATGGCACGAAGTATGTTGTCATATAAGAAGCTATGAGATGATTATTGGGTTGAAGTTGTTGCATGTTCAATTTATTTACTGAACACATCTCCCACAGTGAGTATAAAAGACAAGATTCCTAAAGAATCTTGGAGTGGCACTAAGATTAGTGTCTCACATCTCAGAGTCTTTGGATGTGTGCTTCAGTATACATTCAACATAATGAAATATCAAATCTTCCAGATCTACCACTCAAAATGCAAAGATTGGAGATACAACAAGAAGGAACATTAGTAGACAGTCCACCACATAACCAAAGAACCATAATTTTGAGGGAGATATATGAGGAGACTCCTATTATTGATGAGCAACTATAGTATGCTATGTTTTCTTGTCAGCCAACATCTTTTGATGAAACAGTAAAGGATGCATAGTGGGTCCAAACAATGAATGAAGAAATTGATTCTATAGAAAGGAATCATACTTGGGATCTTGTTGATCTCCCACCAAACAAAAATAGTATTGGAGTAAAATGGGTCTATAAGACCAAACTCAATAAAAAAGCATACATAGAGAAGCACAAATCTAGGTTGGTTGCAAAAGGATTTGCTCAACAATATGGTGTGGACTAAGATGAAACCTTTGCTTCAGTAGCAAGGATGGACACCATCAGAGCTATAATTACTATAGCAGCTCAAAATCAGTGGCATGTTTATCAAATGGATTTGAAATCTTCCTTTTTCAATGGCATACTTGAAGAAGAAGTCTATGTAGACTAGCCACCTGTATATGCTATCAAAGGTCAAGAACTCAAAGTATGCAAGTTGAAAAAGGCCTTGTACGGTCTAAACCAAGCTCCATGAGATTGGTACAGTAGGATTGATTCCTAACTCATCAGCAATGGGTTCAACAGGAGCAGCAATGAGCCCACTCTCTATGTCAAAACAGATCAACAAGGTAACATTTTGATTGTATGTATTTATGTTGATGATATGATTTATATTGGAAATTTGATGCTGGAAGAATTTAAGACAGACATGAAAAAGGAGTTTGAAATGACTGATCTAGTCCTTATGACGTACTTCCTTGGTTTGGAAGTTGACCAAAGTGAAAATGGCATTTTCATATGTTAGCATAAGTATGCTATAAACATTCTACAGAGATTCATAATGGATAAATGCAAACCAGTAGAAACCCCTTGCTACAAGCACCATGTTAAGCAAGATTGATGATGGACTAGCATTGAACTCTACAATTTACAAAAGATTGGTAGGCAGTTTAATGTATTTGACTGCAACTAGACCTTATTTGATGTATGATGCCAACCTGATCTCTAGGTTTATGGAGACTCCCAAAGAATCTCACTGGAAAGTTGGTAAAATAATTCTAAGATATGTTGCAGGCACAATTGGCTATGGAATTTGGTACTCTCATTCACCAGACAATAATCTTACAGGGTACACTAACAATGATTTTTTAGGCAATATTGATGATAGAAAAATCACATCTGGTTATGCTTTCCATCTGGGTACCAATCTGATTTCATGGGATTCTCAGAAACAACCCATTATCAGCATGTCTTCTATAGAATCATAATATGTAGCAACAACTATAGTAGCATGCCATGTAGTTTGGCTGAGAATACTTTTGAAGGATATAGGACACACAGAAAAAGAACCAACACCTATTTTTTGTGACAATAATTCTGCAATAACATTGTCCAAACATAATATGTTTCACAGAAAGAGTTAACATATCAACACTCGTTATCACTCCATTCTTGAGTTAGTCAATAATGGAGAGATCTATTTATTGTTTTGTGGCTCTAAGAAGCAATTGCCTGATATGTTTACCAAAACTTTAAGAACATTTGCATTTGAGTTTCAGAGAAATCACTTAGGCATTGATAGTGCTCAGAATATTGTCCCAGTTGAGATTAAGGGGGTGTTTTAATAATTGTAATCTCACTGGTCATCAGTGCATTAATTAGTTAAGTGATTAGTTGGTTAGTTTGACTCAGACACTTTGATGTCCCACAGTATTTTCTGGCCCATAGTATTGCTATGATGTAATCCTATATATTCTTATGGTTATTAATGAGAATGCAATGAATATGCCCACTAGTGTTCCATCCTTTACTTTTTTCTTCTATTCTTATAACTTTAACACCATCCATATTAATAAACATAAATATGAATATGATAGTTAATGACAACGTGTTTTGCTGTTTTATATATTTCAAATGGTGTTCTTCCTTTTCAGAGAGCCAAATAATATTCATTTCGGATTCTTCGGTATCTTTAACTACGATATCATTTGCTTTGCCCCAAACACCCACAACGATGACACTTGCTTGAACCACACTAGACAATTTTATTACATCGGAATGGATAGCATCCTAAAATATTACACTTGTGTTTGGAATTTTTGAAATCAAAAGATTAATATTTTCATTGATAGTGTTTTTATTTTAGAATTTGGGGTGGACTAGCTGATCTAGGAGGATCTCAAATATCGATCAAAATTAAAGTCTTCAAAATATGCAAATAATAGTACAGATACGTATAGCTCGTTGGGAGCTTTCCAGAAATGTTCATTTCGTGTGAAACAGCCTCTCGAGGTGAAAGTTATTGAGTTTTGAAAATGGAACAAAAGGGTTAAAAAAGGCAAAACAATGAGTAAAAATGGTGAAAAAAGGGCCAATAATAGGTTTCCACGTGGACAGGTTTTATGACATGGCATATTAGGTGGACCAATCAGGGTCTTCCATGTGGAATCCTTGTTGGCATATGTTGTACCGTTCCAAAAAATAATTTGGAGGTCATGGGGATCGAACCGACGACCTCAAGGACTGCCAACGACTCCACAGAGCCCGCCTAGCGAGGGCTCCCACCGGTGATTCTTAACACTACAGGACTTGAATTTTATTTAAAGTTGAATGTTGTTTGAATTGGAAAAAAAGGTGGGATCAAGGGCTAGTCCCTCGACCCCGTGGCCAACACCGAGGCCATATGATATACGATGGATCTTCAACACATCAACGAACAGGCGAATCCAACGGAGTTAAGAGATAAATCACAAGCCAACCACCACCGCAGTGCCACATAACGGTCCAACAAACAATGCCACCGCATTACCAATGCCAAACAAATACAACAAAGTTACGTTGAAAGGGGAGAGGCCCGCGGGTTTGACCCTGGGACCTCTGTCCCCAAAGCACAACACTTTACCACTAGGCCAAAGCTCGTTCGTTGGGTGGCTAATGGCCATTATTTGTTAAGAATGAAAATACGAAGATCAGGGCCCAAAAAGGGCGTGTGGCCCTCCAATTCACGCCCACAAAACCTTATAAAACCCCCTTTTGCACATATTTTGAGACGAAGTACAGGAACAGATCCCGAGGTATGTACATGCCATTAATGGATGCACTTCTCGAGGTGGGAAATCCGTACATTCCATATAGTTGCGATAGAGTTTTTTCTCGATTTATGTGCTAGAGGAGGCCTCAGGAAAACATAGTCGAGATTATACTCATTTTACTCAGAATTTCGAGAGGAACACAGTGGAGTTTTATGTTTCTGGGTTTGAATGACAGAACTTAGAATTATTTCCAGAACGCATGTATGTAAGCCATTAGAGAAATTTTGAGGTAAAAAATGGGCCTCAAAACAAAGAAAATGTACTATAAAAATCAACCAATCACATTCTAGTAGATGACATCATCCCCCATGGTTGAGGTGGCATTGCATGAGTTAAGCATGCTTATTTGTCAATTTTTTTATGGTGGATGAAAACTCATAGTTAACCAATGTATTGGTATAAATACTTTTAAGTCATAAAGTAAAATACTCATAATGAAAGTCCTTTAACATTTTTCCATAAAATAATATTATTGTCATTTTCAAGTAAAGTACTCATAATGAATGTTTTCACACTTTTTTTTTCTTTCACACTTTCTTATCAAATAATATTATTGTCATTTTCATGTAAAGCACTCATAATTCATAAATAAGGTTATTTCACATTTTTTTATAAAATAATATATTGCCCATTTCATGTTTTTAATTTTAAATTATATATTCACTCCATTTTATTTAATATCATAATGCCAAACTAATATATATATATATATATATATATATATATATATATATATTCTTTCCACATTTTTTCATAAAATAATATTTTTATCATTTTCATATTTTTAATTTTTAATTATATATTCACTCCATTTTGTTTAATATTATAATGCCAAATTAATATATATATATATATATATATATATATATATATATATATATCCTTGTAGTCTTAAAATAAATTAAATTCATGATTGATATTAATATGAAAAATGTATGTTAGTTATCTATAACTATAACTACACACACACAAATTCTCCATTTTATTTCAATAATAATACATGACAATATATTATAATATTTTTAAATAATTCAATTTCATCACAATTTTCAAAGCTTTAAATAAACATGTTTTACAAAATAATATTGTTCTAAAGATAATATTAATAGTTAAAAAAAAATTCTATATTTTTACTACTCAATTTTTAAGAATAAATTAAGTCTTATATTATTTTCTATGAGAAACTTAACTATAACATTCATTTACAATAAAATAAATATCCCAAAAAAGTTTATGATTTTGATATTAATTTACCAATATAGATTTAATGAATAAAGAATAATAATAATAATGCAATGTGGATTATAATAATATTATTAACATTTTACATGTCAATAAATTTTCAATTAAATCACATTATATTAAATTGATGAGAAAAGTACTAAATATAAAAAGTCAACATAAATTAAAAAAATAGCTCTTAAAAAATGTTTTTTATTATTTAATTTTATTTGCAAGTTCAAGACAAATAAATGTTAAAGGACAATAATTTTTTTGGCAATTTACAATGAATCTTAGTCACATCAATGTAGAGTTATTTTATTAATTTTATTTCTCGTGAATTTTGAAAAGTAACTCAACCATGGTTATTTATATTGTGCATAGAAAATAGTGTAGGAGGTGACTTGTCATACACACCTACCCCATAAAACCCCTAACTCATAATATTTTAATATATCTCAAACTTTTTTAGTACATCTCTTAGGAGGCCATTTTTTGACATCAAAATATCTCTAATGCTTTTAAAGACTTAATAAGATTGACCTTCTCATTGGAAGTGGCCCAGAGACGTAACCCAAGAGGGTGAACTCTGTTATCATCTGTTGTCTACAAATTTCTGGTTTGCATACTTGCTTATTTGCTTATGTGTATGATTTAAGCATTTAAAATTCATCTTTTAAAGCCATTTGATGAGAATTTACATACAAATTTCACATGCAATTTTATGGCTAAAAAGATCCTGAAATATTTTCAGATCAAATTTGGTATCATAGTAGCTTAACCATTGTATTGTGATTTTGTTAATGTTAACAAGAGAAAAGCTTCAAAGAGGTGAAGGAGAGCTTGAAGAATTTGATCCAGATATTGGTTCAAGAAGAGGAAGAATGGATTCAAAAAAGGTTGAAGATGGCAGTTCTTCAATCCCATTTGAAGGAGACTTCCTTAAATCTTTTATGAAGATGCAAAGTATGGTGGAAGAGCTTTATCAAGATTGAAATAAGGGAGAACGGGGTGGTTCTTCTCATGCAAAATGTAAAGAAGAAGGAGGTGGTGAGGAACCTCCTAAAAATCCTCCATCTTCACCATCTTTTCTTGATGGATCTTTACATTCTTCACCTGATAAAAAGAAGAAAAAAAAATTCAACGTTCCTCAATTAAAGCTTGATATTAAGTTTGAATTACCTATTTATAATGGATAAATTAATGTTGAGAAATTGAATAATTGGATCCGTCAAATAGAGGTTTATTGTAGGATTCAAAAGTTCAATGAAGATAGCTTAAAAATTCAGTTGGCTTCTCTCCGACTTGGAGGGACTGCTCTTATATGGTGGGAGATTAGAACTCAAAAGGATCTTTCCTCAAAAGGAAACATCATCTCCTCTTGGCATGAGTTCACTTTAACATTAAAGAAACAATTATATCCATGGGGCTACATGCAGCAAGCCATGATGGATTGGGAGAATTTGAGGCAAGGTAAGGGACAAAGTGTGCAAGAGTACACACAAGAATTCAGAAAAAGAGCTTTAATGCTTGGTATACCTCTATACACTCAAAAATGTCTTCTCAAGTTCATAGGTGGATTACATAGTTATTTAGGTCATATGATACTTATGTTTAATCTAACTAACCTTGATGAGGTATGCATTTAAGTGACTCATATGGAGTCAAAGGGGAAGAATACAAATGAAAACTTTTCAAAGAAACCTTACAAACCTAATGGAAACAAATTCAACGATAAAGGGAAAGGTAAGCATACAACTACAATGAATAAAGAGGGAGATAAACCTACATTCTCACATTGCCAAAAAAAGGGTCATGATGCATCCAAATGTTGGAGGCTTCATCCGGATATCAAGCCTAAGAAGATTCAGAATAAGGAGGACAAGAAGACCACTCCTACAACCATCCAACATGATTTGGGATCTGAATCAGGGGATGAGACTAATATTGTTGTTACGGGAATTCAAGGTAAAAATCCTTCTACTTCTAATTCAAAGCATGAATCTGTTGTTGATGAAAGAAAGAGAAGTTTCCTATTTCATATAAGAGTAATCTCTAAGCATACAAAAATAGATACTCTTTTTGATAGTGGATCACAAGCCAACCTCATTTCAAAAGAGATAGTTAAAAAAACTCATTTGGAAACTAAGTTACACCCAAATTCATATCCACTTGGATGGGTATGTGATAATGCACAACTACAAGTGACAAAACAATGTAGACTTAGATTTTCTATTAATTTTGGATCTGTTGATGAGGTAGATATGGATGTGGTTCCATTGGATATCTATGGTATTTTGTTGGGAAGCCATTATCTTTATGATAGGAAAGCTATATTTTACAGGGAAGATAACAAGTATCAGCTCACTAAAGATGGTATTGAATATGTTGTTCGTGCACATCGCATAAAAACTAATATTTCATTAGTTTATGCAAGTCAAATGAAGAGACTAGTAAATTCTAGTAAGAATTTTGTTCTTATGATTGTTAAAGCAAAGGTTGTTGGTCAAAGTGAATCTTTTAAAGGATGTGATCCAAGACTTAAAAAATATTTGACTAAAGCTGTATCTGATTATGATGTATTGTTTCAAGAACCTAAAGGATTACCTCCAAAAAGAGAAATCCAACATGAGATTCTCTTACAGTAGGATGCACCACTTCCTAACATTGGCATGTACAGGTCTTCAGTAATTGAAAATGCATAGATAAAGAAGTAGGTTTAGGAATTGATTGAAAGAGGAGAAATTTTACCAAGCTCCTCTCCATGTGGTTCACTGATTGTTTTGGTGCCAAAGAAGGATGGCACATGGAGTATGTGTGTTGATTACACGGAATTAAAAAAAATCACAATTAAGAACGGATATCCTATTCCCCGAATTGACAATCTTTTGGATTAGCTTAAGAATGCAATTTATTTCACTAAGTTAGACTTACAAAGTGGCTATCATCAAATTAGAATTCATGACAATGATATTTGGAAGACTGCTTTCAAAAATAAACAGGGATTGTATGAATGGATGGTAATGCCCTTTGAGTTTTGTAATGCACCCACAACATTTATGAGGGTGATGAATGATGTTTTTAGGCCATTCATTGATTACTTTGTCATAGTCTACTTAGATGATATTTTGATTTTCAGTCGTACTTGGGAAGAATATGTCAAGCATGTCCAACAAGTTTTCGATGTACTTGTAAGGAAAAATTTGTACTTGAATATGTCCAAATGTGATTTTGGGAAGACATATTTGGTGTATCTAGCTTACATTGTAGGGGGTGGTGAACTGAGAATTGATCCCTCTAAAGTAGAGTTCATTGTGAATTGGCCCAAGACAAATAATGTAACCAAGATAATAACTTTTTGGGAGTAGCCCAATACTAGAAGAAATTTATTGCGAACTTCTCCTTTATAGCTTCTCCATTACATGCTTTGACATATATGAACAAAGGCTTTTAGTGGGAAGGCAAAGAACAGAAGGCCTTTGATACTCTGAAATAAAATATCAGTACAACTCCAGTACTTGCACTATCGGATCTACAACAACCATTTGAGATATAGGCTGATGCTAGTAGTTATACCATGGGGTCAGTCTTAATGGAACTTAAAAAAACAATATGCTATCATTTTGAAACCTTTTATAAGGCAATAATTAACTATCCAACCTACAATAAAGAATTGTATGCGTTAGTACAAAGTGTGAAGAAGTGGAAACATTACCTAATGGGTAAAGAAACAATTATACATACTAATCATCAACCACTACAATATCTTCAATATCAAACTAAGATACAACAATCAAGACATATCAGGTGGATGGTTTTTCTACAACAATTTCATTTGATCATTAAATATAAGAAAGGTATTCAAAACAAAGTTGCAGATATGTTATCAAGACCTCCAACAAATGCTTCTATTGTTATTCAACAAAGTCCTTTTGTACATTCAAGTTATGTTGAACGATATACTAAGGATGAAGACTATAAGGACGTATAGAATCACTAAAACATGGCTCTCAAAATGAAGAATTGAATTATGATATTCATGAAAAGTTGTTGTATCATCTTGGAAAAATTTGTATTCCATAAAGTGAAAGAGTACATGTGATAAGAGAAGCTCATACTTCTCTCATTTCAGGGCGCTTTGGTGTAGGAAAAATTGTAGCACAACTACACAAGTTTTGTTATTAGCCTCGAATGAATGATATTGTGTCCAAGTATGTAAAAGGATGTGTTATGTGTGCAACAATTAAGCCAAGTAACATAAAGTTAGGCTTGTACACTCCACTTCCTGTACCTTCCCGTCCATGGGAAAGTGTTTCAATGGAATTTGTAGGAGGGTTACCAATGTCTAGAAAGGGACATGATTACTTATATGTTGTTGTTGATATATTCAGTAGTTTGTGCATTCTAATGCCTTGTAAAAAGCATATCATAGCTGATTTGAATGCTCATTTGTTCTTCGAGCATGTATGGGTCCATTTTGGAATACCTACTTCTATTATATCTGATTGAGATTCTCATTTTCTTGGGAACTTTTGGTCATATTTATGGGAACTTATGGACACAAAGCTAAATAAAAGAACAACATTTCATCCACAAACTGACGGAAAACCTGAAGTGGTCAATCAGACAATAGTACATCTTCTTCAAGGGTATTGTGCCAAGCATCCTAAGCTTTGGGATGAGCAATTGCATTATGTTCAACATGCCTAAAACATACCTATGCACTCTTCAACACAAAGGTATCCTTTTGATACATGTTTTGGTTATTTACCAAAGTCTCCCTTAGAATTTGTTTATGGGAAAGATACAGTGGGATATGGTCAAGTTGATGTGGATAAAGCCTTAAATTTTATTCAACAGATCTAGTTAATACACCAAGCAGTACAAGAGCAATTGGAATCAAGTCAGGCCAACTATAAAGAAAGACATGACAAACATCGGGTGGATCTTATTTTCAAATTGGTGATCGAGTATGGATTCATATCAGCAAAGACCAACTGCAAGGTGAAGGTAGAAAGTTGAAACCAATCAGGTATGAACCTTTAACAATTTTGGATCAAGTTGGTAATAATGCTTTTCAGTTAGATTTTCTCCTTATATGCAAATATATTCCGTTATTAATGTGGAAAACATGAAACTATATGAGCCTCCTATGATTGTGGACCACGATGAACAGGTTCAAGTACCTTATGTAGATGATTTTTCTCCTGAATATCTCAATGAAATTCAGGAAGATGTTATACTTGATAAGAAGGTTAGATCCTCAAGAAGAGGTGACATGGATTTTTTTTGTATGGGGCTTAAAGGAATGCATCCAAGCAAATCATGGTGTCTAGAGACCGAAAGAGTGAGGGATATGTACCCTCACCTGTTTTCTAAATGATCCCATGCTTTTTTTCCCAAAAGCTTCCTAGTGGGAAGGTTTGATCCAAGAGGATCTCAAAGATCGATCAAAATGAAAGTATTCAAAATATGCAAATAATCTTACAGATGCGTAGAGCTCGTCGGGAGCTTTCTAGAAATGTTCCTTTCGTGTGAAACAACCTCCTGAGGTGAAAGTTATTGAGTTTTGAAAATGCAACAAAAGGGTTAAAAAGGAAAAAAATGGGTAAAAATGGTAAAAAAAGGGACAATACTAGGTTTCCACATGGACAGGTTTGATGACATGGCATATTAGGTTGACCAATCAGGGTCTTACATGTGGCATCCCTGTTGGCATATGTTGTACCATTCTACAAAATAATGTGGAGGTCGTGGCGATCAAACTAACGACCTCAAGGACCACCAACAACTCCAGAGAGCCCGCCTAGCCAGGGCTCCCACCAATGTTTCTTAACACTATAGGGCATGAATTTTATTTAAAGTTGAATGTTGTTTGAATTGGAAAAAAATTCACGATCGAGGGCTAGGCCGTCGACCCCATGGCCAACACCGAGGCCATATGATATACGATAAAGCCAACACATTAACCAACAACCAAATCCAATAGAGTCAAGAGAAAAATCACAAGCCAAACACCACCACAATGCCTCATAATGGTCCAACAAACAATGCCACTGCACTACCACTGCCAAAAAAATACAACCAAGTTATGTTGAAAGGGGAGAGGCCTGCGGGTTTGACCCCGGGACCTCTACCCCCAAAGCGCAACACTTTACCACTGGGAAAAATCCTGTTCGTTGGGTGGCTAATGGCCATTATTTGTTAAGAATTAAAAGGCGGAGATCGGGGCCCAAAAAGGGCACGTGGCCCTCCAATTTGCGCCCACAAAACCTTATAAAACCCCCATTTTAAAACTAGGAAAAATCCAATGTACACATAGTGTTTTTGCACAGATTCCAAGACGAAGTACAGGCACAGATCCTGAGGAAGGTACATGCCATTAATGGGTGTGCTTCTTGAGGTGGAAAATCCATATAGTCCGTACAATTGTAGCAGATTTTTTCTCGATTTGTGTGCCAGAGGAGGCCTCAAGAAAACATAGTCGAGTTTATACTTGTAACGTCTCTCGTCCCGAGTAACAAATTTTTTTTTTTTTTTTTTGTACACAGTTACGCAATACAGTCATAATGCATAACTTAATAAACAAAGGTACTGCAACTTAAAATCTAATTACATTATCGACAAGAACCCTCAAGTGTAAATCACGATGGTTCCCGTAACGATGCAATATAATAAGTCTATATTATCTCTAAAAACTAATATGTTGCATTACCCTTAATAAAAGTGATACCACACCAATTTTGTATTATTAATATTAACTTAAAGGTGTATGTCACAATAACCCTTATGAACAATATAATGCATTTAACCATGCCATCTATATATATATACTAATTTAATGTATCTACCTTCGATTAATTACATACATCCTAAACTAACTTACACATTAATTTCTTCTACGAATACATCACTATCTATAACTTTACAAAATGACATTCTTTAGCCTTAACGTTCATAAGATATATAAATGTTTACAAGATCTATGCTTTTCCTAAACACCTTCAATCCTAAGGTTATAACACATTAATCACTCAATACACAATTTCTTTAATACTCATTTTATTTTCATTAAAACATGAAATTGATATAAATAAAATATTTCTTTAAATTCTAAATAAGTATTAATTAAAACAATAACTGTTTCATTTCAATTTACAAAAGTAAAAGATATTCTTTTGAACTGTAATGAGATATTTCAATCCTATGAAGTAACAAGATGATATAAATATTTTAATTCAATTCTTTCATCTCATTCTAGTTCTATGAAATAAATAATTTGACGTAACTTCACATCTATATTTCTATACCTAAATAAATGATTTTATATCTCTTCTAATGAATACAGAATTGACAGAATAACAGCAACATTTATTTTTCATTAACACATAAAATTTTGCATAATTAAAAATAATTTCTTATATTCTAATAAGTTATTAATCTAACCAAAAATAACTAATTCCATTCATTGGACATAATTAAAAGATAATTCTTTTAAATTCCAAAGAGAGATAATTTAACACAAATAACTATCTTATATCCAAGCCTTATACCCCTTCTATGGAATACAGAATTTACAGACATAACTGTAACATTCATTTATTTTATTTTTTTCATTAAAACATTAAATCTGCCTAATTAACATAATTTCTTTAATTCAAAAAAAATTATTAATTTAACCTAAACATAACTAATTCGATTCATTTGTCATAGATCAAAGACATTTCTTTTAAATTCTAGGAGATATAATTTAATCACAATGAGCTACCATATATTCAATCCATCCCATACGAGTTTGACTTATTAAATCACACCTTTCCATTTCATTATATATAAGAAATTAACACATAAATCAATATGAGAACAATACCAGATCTCAGAGTTACTCGCTCAGTTAAACAGAGTTACGAGTTCAGTTCGACTCCCAATTCATATCTGGAATCCATTAAAAGAATTAGAGTTGGTTTCATATTCGATTTGAATCGTGTTTCAACAGGGATTGAACTACAAGTCCAATTCGGGTTCCAGGTTTAGGTCTGGGATCGATAAAAAAAAAAAATATCTTTATCAGATTTGTTAGCAGCGCAGGTAGCTGGTGAATTTGGGTCACGGTGAAATGCCAATTCGAAGAATATACAGAAATTTTACAGACAAGATGAGGGATACTAGATTTTGAATTCAAATAGTGACCATCAATTTATCTCTGCGTTTTAATGTGACTCACAGATCTACGCCCAAGCTATCAGTCATAGGTAATATAATGAAGCCGACCTCTTTTAGCAATCCAGCGATTACTGTATTAAAAGGTGAACCTACAGATTTGCAAACCAATAACGCAGATCAGGTCAGAGTGAAGAAACGAAATTGGTTTCAATAGTACAAGGACCTACACTGTCCCGGATAGATCTAGCATTCTTCCATTCAATGGATGGCATATGCTAGCCCCAATTTAAACCACGATTTTTAGCTACCAACGGTTCAGGCATTCGAGGGATGAACCGAAACTTATGCTCATTTTTCTAAATGGAAATATATAGAGTAATTGATAGAGTTTGAACACATAAACAAGTTCCAATGGAAACCTACAGGTGTCGACAGAATTAGAATTGGAGGTCTAGTTCCCAATAAAATTCTGATACGATTCTTGAAGTCGCCTCCATTATAAAATACAGGGCAATTTGAAAACTTAATTTAATTTTATGGCTGGGATCTGGAATACCCTTCGTCATGAAATACAGAGGAATTTGAAAACGCAAATAAGATTTATGATAAGGGTCTGTACTACAAGGATGAATTATAAAAGATACACCACCGATTCTGAAAGAGATCTACAGTTTTCGAAGGGTTGTAAGAAGGGGACAGAGTTAGGATGCCATAGAAAATCAGATCCCTTATCTAGATGCCGATTTGATGCAGAGTGAAAGAAAACGTCATCCCCACTAATCTAGGCGCAGGGGCTTGTAATCGAATCGTTCTGAGTGTGAGCTAAGATACTATCGATATGCAGAGTAAAACGAGCAATATAATTTAAGCTTCCAGTTCTCGAATGTTTGAGCAAGCAGATTAGTTGCCTGGGACCTAGGCATTCTGTCATAGAAATTTAAAATACTGAGATTTGAACATAAATTCTGAGAAACGCTCTTCCCATACTCCACTGCGTTTTCATGTAACGCACTTAAATAAAACTTAGATCGATATGGCCTAAGATGTTAATGGGTCGAAAAGGAAATCACTCTAGATCTGGAATGGCTAAATCATAATGAGCCACCGAGTTTTGAATGGATCCGTTTTCAGAAGATGCCCTAGATCTGGGGACGCCCTTTGATATTGAAACACGCTAGAAGGTTAAAAACAGAGGCTGGAGTCTGAATTAAATTCATAATCGCAGAACTGGAAACGCCCTATATCGGATGTACAGAGATCGGGTTGAACAAGCAAAGTCTCCATTAGATTTTGATGTAAGCACGGACGGATATTGAGACGCTATAAGTTTGCAATCAAAACCCAGATCTGAAATGGAAAATATAAATATTCTTTTTACAGTACTAGTTTGATCCTTACATATAAAACAGAGTCATGTGCATTTGTACAAACTTTACAGCAATAAATCGATAGTATTCACAGAAACTCTAAGGCAGAGAGCGGATCTGTATAATAATAAAATTTATAAAATCGATCTTTGACAAATTCACACGATCTACTGAAAATAGGTGTCAGAAAAGCGATCGAATCGTTTTAAGGTAATCAATGAATTTCAAGTAAGAGAAATACAAGTTCATATATATCAGAGATTGCATATATTAACACAGAAAATAAAATATTCCTCATAAACGGTTGATCAACACAGAAATCAGCTATAATGATTTAAGTAAATAAAAACCTGAGGATTAGTGGCTGCTTCGGTTGGAGGAGAAATTCCTCAAATGTCACGAACCTCATGGATTGTTCAAAATACAGCTAAAAGTTTATTCGAAGGATTTCAATAAATAACTACAAATAAATAAATTGCAAGAATTACCTCTCCGGTCGCTGAAGTTCTGCAGAAAATGTTGGAGTTGATCCTCGCTGATCTATTCCTTGAATCCTCGATCCTTCACCGATGGACACCTCGGTAAACCACCCAACCACTCTGGAAGTACTCTTCTTCCTTCCAGACCCCCGAGCTAGTCGGGCCGTAGAGTTCACACACGTATTTCAGAAATTCAGCTTGGGCTTCCCTTCCCACCAGAATTTCTAAGCCAAACCCTTAGATAGCAGCAAGTTTCTGAGGCATTCGAAGATTACGACAATCGTCCAAATTATGGGTCCCTTACCCATTCCTTAAGCTTTCCTTATAAAGGGAAATCTCTTGCGACACATGTCGCTTCATGCATAATTAAATATTTTTACTTATTTAATTATTTAAAACACTCACCCATCCAAGTGTCAGTTTCTCAAGGAAGTGCACCTACATCCCTAAGTTTGCTCTAGTTTGTCCCCCAGATATTTTAATCAGCTCCTAGCTTTTAGTTGACTAGGTGTCTAATCTATTTTGCTCCTAAATAATAATTTCTATTATTTTAAATGCTCAACAAAATATAACTATTCATGTGCAAATGTCTTAGCTATTGTTATGCGTTTGCTAAGTAATAATCTAGAGTTATTCTCCTAAGTTTTTATGCATTTTAATTTAACCATCAAAATCACTAGGATCACGGTGCCGCGTCGTTGGGCTCATGGTTCCTTAATTTTTAATTCTCTGACATGGCACCACTCCGTCGGGTCCAATCGTCCAAGATTTTCCATTCGTTGGCATGGTACCACCTCGTTGGGTCCTTGCGTCCATTCTTTCCGTTCTCGACAGGGTACCTCATCGTTGGGCCCTTCTGCCATCATATTTCCGTTTTGACTTGCGGGAACTCTTGTAGGGATTTTAGGAATCGTTACCATCCATCCTCCGTCTACATGCTATCTAGGGACTAATGGCGCTGAGGAGTGAGTCCGTTCTCACTGCGCGCCCCTCAACTCGTACGTGACCAGCTCCGTCGTGGCCCACCCCGTACGCCCTCACGCATTCCTCTTGAGCAAGCGGATCAATGCTTATCTGCTCATGCGTGGTATTCTCGTCGGAAGTCGACATCGTCGTCGCTTCCCTTGTGTGTGATTTACCCGTACTCTACGACCCTTTAAGTTCCTTTGTGTGTCCGTCAGTGAACCGTCTCACTTGTTCCTACACACACTTCTCACAACAATTTATTAGTAGCACTGTCTTCAATAATCATCGTCTGATTTCTAAATCTAACATTGTTAAACATTTATGATTTATTCAACTTCTTATTTATCTAATCAAATATACATCTCGTCGACAATTACATAGTCACCAAACAGCTAGTCGTTAAGCATTATTTATCAGCATAATTTCCATAGTCATAGCTAATCGTTTAACATATGCAATTATTCATTTAACTCCACAATTCAGATACACATACTCAAAAATAAGGTCAAAAGGTTTTTAATTAAGGTTTCAATCGGCCGGGTCACTCAGCAGGTGCCCTCAATGTCTACAAAAGTCTAGGGGCACTACATACACCCCTACTTATTTAGAACTTCGTCCCGAAGTTCAGAATAAAAATGGAAAACTACGACGCATCTCAGTTGCGTCCTCCCAAGTCGCAGAGCTTGGACTATAGCTGTCCCACTGTACTTTGACTTGATCAATCATACGGTGCCTAAGCTGCCGTGTTCGCTGGTCTAAAATCCGGATCGGTTCGGCCATCACGGCCCCGTCGTCCGTTATCTGCACATTACTCAAGTCAATGATATGTGAAGTATCGGGAACATAGTGGCGCAATACAGAAACATGAAAAACATTATGAATTCTACTTAATGATGACGGCAAGTCAAGACGATAGGCAACCGGTCCTATCCGTTCTGAAATTCTAAAGGGTCCTACAAACCTAGGCGACAACTTGGCTCCCTTTCCAAACTTTATAGAACTCTTATGTGGTTTTACCCGTAGAAATACCCTATCCCCAATTTCATAGCTACGATCAGTCCTGTGTGCATCCGCATAGCTCTTCTGGCGATCCTGTGCTTCCTTTAGTCGAGCACGAATCGTGACCATCTGGTCTTCCATCTCTTGTATCACCTCAGGACCAAGTAATGTCCTATCCTCTAGTATATCCCAACTTATGGGAGTCCTACAAGGTCTCCCATAGAGAAATTCAAAAGGAGCCATCTGGATAGAACTTTGATAACTGTTGTTGTATGCAAATTCCACCAAGGGTAGATATTCTTCCCACTTCTTCTGTTGATCCATTACATACATTCTTAGCATGTCCTCCAATACTTGGTTCACTCTTTCCGTTTGTCCGTCCGTTTCAGGGTGGTAGGCGGTGCTAAAGTTAAGTTGAGTACCAAGAGCTTCTTGAAAGCTTGTCCAAAACCTTCCAGTAAATACTGATCCTCTATCAGAAATAATTTTCTTTGGAATTCCATGTAGTCTTACTACTTCGTTAATGAAAACTCGGGCTATCTCCGGAGCTTGATACGTATTCTTAATCGGCAGGAAATGCGCACTCTTGGTAAGAGTGTCAACGACCACAAAAATTGTGTCGTGTCTCCTGTTGGTTAAGGGTAACCCAACTATAAAATCCATAGAAATAACCTCCCATTTTGATTCTGGGATTGCATGTGGTTGCAGTAATCCGGCTGGGTGTCGATGTTCCGCCTTTACCATCTGGCACTCCATACACTTCGCCACAAAACTTACCACATCCCTCTTCATACCATGCCAAAAGAACAAAGGTTTCAAATCCGCGTACATCTTTTTTATTCCAGGATGCGCTCTATAGACGGCTCGGTGAGCCTCGGACAGTATTAAACCTCGAATTTCTTCATTATCAGGAACATACATGCGACGGTTATACCGTAATAAACCATCCATGTCCAAAGAGTACCCTTCAAACTTGGGTATCCTCATCTGTTCATTCTCCAACTCAGCTTTTACTTCATTATACCATGTGTCCTTCTGTTGTAGTGTCAAGATCTTTTCTCTTAAGTTGGTCTTTAATGGTATGACAGAGAATATCCTAGGTCTACGACTAAGTGCATCTGCCACTTTGTTTAGGGTCCCTTTCACATAAGTTATGTCGAAATCGTACTCACTGAGTACTTCCGACCATCTCCTCTGTCTTGCATTAAGGTCACTCTGGGTGAAGATGTGTTGTAACCCACAATGGTCAGTCTTTAATTCAAACTTTCTCCCTACCAGATAGTGTCTCCATAACTTCAAGGCATGCATCACCGCAGTCATCTCCATATCATGGGTTGCATAGTTCTCTTCATGCGGCCTAAGTCTTCTGGACGTGTACGCAATTACTCTCCCATCTTGCATCAATACACAACCAACACCATCCTTTGAAGCATCCGTGCATACCAAGAAATCTTTATCCATATCGGGAACTTTTAGGATTGGTGCCGTAGTCAGTAGTTCTTTTAATTTAGCAAAGGCCTCTTCGCATTTCTCCGTCCAAATGAAAGGACGGTTCTTCTTTTGCAATTCAGTAATAGGTCCCGCTACTCTAGAGAAGCCTTCCACAAAACGTCTATAATACCCGGCAAGCCCCATAAAGCTTCGTACCTCATGTACATTTGTGGGTGCCGGCCAATCCCAAATGGCTTCAATCTTGGCTGGATCTACAGCTATCCCTTCGCCGGATATGATGTGTCCAAGATAATGAATCTCCTTCTGGAAGAACGAACACTTTGATAATTTTCCATAAAGGTGATTTTCTCTTAAACATTTTAAGACTATTCTCAGGTGTTCCTCATGTTCTTCCGGTGTTCTTGAATAAATCAGAATGTCGTCTAAGAACACCTGTACAAACTTGTCAAGGTGTTGTCGAAACACACCGTTCATCAGGTTCATAAATACACTGGGTGCATTTGTTAAGCCAAAAGGTACTACGACAAATTCGTAGTGTCCAAATCTAGTTTTAAACGCTGTCTTGGGGATATCTTCATCCTTGATCCTCAACTGGTGGTATCCCGACCTTAGGTCGATTTTTGAGAATACCGTCGCACCCTTCATCTGGTCAAAGAGGTCATCTATTCTGGGTAGGGGATATTGATTTCTTATGGTCGCCTTGTTCAATTGACGGTAGTCAATGCACAAGCGCCAAGAACCATCCTTCTTCTTCACAAAAATAACAGGTGCTCCCCAAGGAGACACGCTAGGTCTGATCAGTCCTAAATCTAATAACTCTTGTAGTTGAATTTGCAATTCCTTCAATTCTGGTACAGACATTCGGTAAGGAGTCCTAGCTATGGGTTCGGTTCCAGGTTTCAGTTCTATGGTGAAATCCAGTTCACGTTGTGGCGGTAGGCCAGGTAATGCTTCAGGAAACACATCCATGAATTCTGAGAACAAGGGATGATTAATTACTTCTACCTTATCTCCTTCCTTGTTCATTGCAATCACTGCATACAGTTGGCACCCTTTCCTCATGCTTTTCTTAAGTTGCATGGCCGATATCATTCTCAAGGAAACCTTCTTTTTCTTCCCTGTTATCATTCTCTTGTAACCTTCATCGTCAATGAAAGTTAGTTCCTTACTTCGGCAATCCATCACTGCGGAGTGTGCTTCCAGCCAATCCATCCCCAGGATTAGATCGTATGTACCCAATTCCGTAACATAGAAGGATATTCTAGAAGAACATACTCCTAGGTCGACTTCACAGTTCTCTACCTTAAGACTCACACTCTGGACACTACCGGATGCCATCTCGACAGTGTCGAAATCATCTTGACTTATTGCCATCATTTTATTATTTTCTACAACTTTTAAGGAAATAAAACTTTCAGTAGCTCCAGGGTCTATAAGCAAGGAAAATACATTACCATGTATCTTACCAGTAGTCTCGAGGACGGTGGACTGATGTTCAGCTTGGCGGTTGTTGACGGCAGCGTGTATACGATGTGCTCGCCCTAAATCGGCTGCGGTAGTTTGTCGCTATGCTTGTGTTCTTTGGTTTCCCCGGTCCTGCTGAGGACATTCACTTTGGAAGTGTGGTCCTCCACACCTCCAACATCCCGCTTTGGGCCCTCTTGTTTTGTTTCTGGCAGGTGCGTCATTTCTTCTTGGTCCAAACTGCGCCGGTTTTGCAAAAGGCTTTGCATGATCATTCCGTGGTGGCGGTCGGTATGGTGTTCTATCATTTCTGTTAGACCCTCCGTTGAAAGGTCTCCTCCCAAAATTCTTATTCCCATACTGATGTTTGGGTGCATGTGAAGGTTGACTTCCTCGGTCTGTATTTGTAAAGTTCTTATTTTGCAGCATCATGCCGGGAAGCTCTTCTTCCGCTATGAGGGCCTTCTGGACCGCATCGTGCAAAGTAGAAGGTGTCAGAATACGAACCTTGTCTCGTATGACTGGGTTTAGTCCGTAGATGAACTTATTGACTTTTAGTTTCTCCGTGGCCACATGGGGTGCATATCTTAGTAACTCCATAAAACGGATTTCGTACTCTTGTACTGTCCGTAGTCCTTGTTTTAGTGCATGGAAATCATTCAGCTGTCGCTCAATGAATTCGTCTGATAGGTAATGCTGACGGAAATGTTCATCGAACAATTCCCACGATATCTCCTCAAGCTCTAGACCTAGCTGAGGTCGCAAGGTCTTCCACCAAAGAAGGGATTCCCCCTTCAGTTGTAGTACTGCCATCCGTACCTTCATGTTAGACGTGTAGTCTCTCAAAGAAAAACACATGGCCATGTTTTCTAGCCATGCCTCCGCGACAGTCCCCTCAGTGGAACCCCAAAATTCAGGAAACTTCACCTTTTCTAACTCTCGGTGTATGTTGACCGGAGGTGGCGCCTGTGGTACAGCAGTGACTTGAGAACCAACGTTCTCGCGGTCAAGTCGTGTCATCAATGCTTCTGTCATTCTGTGGTAGTTCCTCATCATTGTCATGACCTCGTCCGCAGGTAGGTTAATGGTTTCCTCCGCTCTCGGAGGGTTATTCGCAGGGGTTGTTGGGGTTGACGGGCGTGCAGCTCGTCCTCGTCCCCTTCCGACCCTTCCCTGGCGAGTTCTTCGATCCATGACGAAGTCTGTTCAGATGTAAAAATAAAATTTATTAGTCAACTAAACATCATAAATTGTTTTGCGCGGAATTATCTAGGTCCGAACTAAGTTCGACCTTGCTCTGATACCAAATGTAACGTCTCTCGTCCCGAGTAACAAATTTTTTTTTTTTTTTTTTGTACACAGTTACGCAATACAGTCATAATGCATAACTTAATAAACAAAGGTACTGCAACTTAAAATCTAATTACATTATCGACAAGAACCCTCAAGTGTAAATCACGATGGTTCCCGTAACGATGCAATATAATAAGTCTATATTATCTCTAAAAACTAATATGTTGCATTACCCTTAATAAAAGTGATACCACACCAATTTTGTATTATTAATATTAACTTAAAGGTGTATGTCACAATAACCCTTATGAACAATATAATGCATTTAACCATGCCATCTATATATATATACTAATTTAATGTATCTACCTTCGATTAATTACATACATCCTAAACTAACTTACACATTAATTTCTTCTACGAATACATCACTATCTATAACTTTACAAAATGACATTCTTTAGCCTTAACGTTCATAAGATATATAAATGTTTACAAGATCTATGCTTTTCCTAAACACCTTCAATCCTAAGGTTATAACACATTAATCACTCAATACACAATTTCTTTAATACTCATTTTATTTTCATTAAAACATGAAATTGATATAAATAAAATATTTCTTTAAATTCTAAATAAGTATTAATTAAAACAATAACTGTTTCATTTCAATTTACAAAAGTAAAAGATATTCTTTTGAACTGTAATGAGATATTTCAATCCTATGAAGTAACAAGATGATATAAATATTTTAATTCAATTCTTTCATCTCATTCTAGTTCTATGAAATAAATAATTTGACGTAACTTCACATCTATATTTCTATACCTAAATAAATGATTTTATATCTCTTCTAATGAATACAGAATTGACAGAATAACAGCAACATTTATTTTTCATTAACACATAAAATTTTGCATAATTAAAAATAATTTCTTATATTCTAATAAGTTATTAATCTAACCAAAAATAACTAATTCCATTCATTGGACATAATTAAAAGATAATTCTTTTAAATTCCAAAGAGAGATAATTTAACACAAATAACTATCTTATATCCAAGCCTTATACCCCTTCTATGGAATACAGAATTTACAGACATAACTGTAACATTCATTTATTTTATTTTTTTCATTAAAACATTAAATCTGCCTAATTAACATAATTTCTTTAATTCAAAAAAAATTATTAATTTAACCTAAACATAACTAATTCGATTCATTTGTCATAGATCAAAGACATTTCTTTTAAATTCTAGGAGATATAATTTAATCACAATGAGCTACCATATATTCAATCCATCCCATACGAGTTTGACTTATTAAATCACACCTTTCCATTTCATTATATATAAGAAATTAACACATAAATCAATATGAGAACAATACCAGATCTCAGAGTTACTCGCTCAGTTAAACAGAGTTACGAGTTCAGTTCGACTCCCAATTCATATCTGGAATCCATTAAAAGAATTAGAGTTGGTTTCATATTCGATTTGAATCGTGTTTCAACAGGGATTGAACTACAAGTCCAATTCGGGTTCCAGGTTTAGGTCTGGGATCGATAAAAAAAAAAATATATCTTTATCAGATTTGTTAGCAGCGCAGGTAGCTGGTGAATTTGGGTCACGGTGAAATGCCAATTCGAAGAATATACAGAAATTTTACAGACAAGATGAGGGATACTAGATTTTGAATTCAAATAGTGACCATCAATTTATCTCTGCGTTTTAATGTGACTCACAGATCTACGCCCAAGCTATCAGTCATAGGTAATATAATGAAGCCGACCTCTTTTAGCAATCCAGCGATTACTGTATTAAAAGGTGAACCTACAGATTTGCAAACCAATAACGCAGATCAGGTCAGAGTGAAGAAACGAAATTGGTTTCAATAGTACAAGGACCTACACTGTCCCGGATAGATCTAGCATTCTTCCATTCAATGGATGGCATATGCTAGCCCCAATTTAAACCACGATTTTTAGCTACCAACGGTTCAGGCATTCGAGGGATGAACCGAAACTTATGCTCATTTTTCTAAATGGAAATATATAGAGTAATTGATAGAGTTTGAACACATAAACAAGTTCCAATGGAAACCTACAGGTGTCGACAGAATTAGAATTGGAGGTCTAGTTCCCAATAAAATTCTGATACGATTCTTGAAGTCGCCTCCATTATAAAATACAGGGCAATTTGAAAACTTAATTTAATTTTATGGCTGGGATCTGGAATACCCTTCGTCATGAAATACAGAGGAATTTGAAAACGCAAATAAGATTTATGATAAGGGTCTGTACTACAAGGATGAATTATAAAAGATACACCACCGATTCTGAAAGAGATCTACAGTTTTCGAAGGGTTGTAAGAAGGGGACAGAGTTAGGATGCCATAGAAAATCAGATCCCTTATCTAGATGCCGATTTGATGCAGAGTGAAAGAAAACGTCATCCCCACTAATCTAGGCGCAGGGGCTTGTAATCGAATCGTTCTGAGTGTGAGCTAAGATACTATCGATATGCAGAGTAAAACGAGCAATATAATTTAAGCTTCCAGTTCTCGAATGTTTGAGCAAGCAGATTAGTTGCCTGGGACCTAGGCATTCTGTCATAGAAATTTAAAATACTGAGATTTGAACATAAATTCTGAGAAACGCTCTTCCCATACTCCACTTCGTTTTCATGTAACGCACTTAAATAAAACTTAGATCGATATGGCCTAAGATGTTAATGGGTCGAAAAGGAAATCACTCTAGATCTGGAATGGCTAAATCATAATGAGCCACCGAGTTTTGAATGGATCCGTTTTCAGAAGATGCCCTAGATCTGGGGACGCCCTTTGATATTGAAACACGCTAGAAGGTTAAAAACAGAGGCTGGAGTCTGAATTAAATTCATAATCGCAGAACTGGAAACGCCCTATATCGGATGTACAGAGATCGGGTTGAACAAGCAAAGTCTCCATTAGATTTTGATGTAAGCACGGACGGATATTGAGACGCTATAAGTTTGCAATCAAAACCCAGATCTGAAATGGAAAATATAAATATTCTTTTTACAGTACTAGTTTGATCCTTACATATAAAACAGAGTCATGTGCATTTGTACAAACTTTACAGCAATAAATCGATAGTATTCACAGAAACTCTAAGGCAGAGAGCGGATCTGTATAATAATAAAATTTATAAAATCGATCTTTGACAAATTCACACGATCTACTCAAAATAGGTGTCAGAAAAGCGATCGAATCGTTTTAAGGTAATCAATGAATTTCAAGTAACAGAAATACAAGTTCATATATATCAGAGATTGCATATATTAACACAGAAAATAAAATATTCCTCATAAACGGTTGATCAACACAGAAATCAGCTATAATGATTTAAGTAAATAAAAACCTGAGGATTAGTGGCTGCTTCGGTTGGAGGAGAAATTCCTCAAATGTCACGAACCTCATGGATTGTTCAAAATACAGCTAAAAGTTTATTCGAAGGATTTCAATAAATAACTACAAATAAATAAATTGCAAGAATTACCTCTTCGGTCGCTGAAGTTCTGCAGAAAATGTTGGAGTTGATCCTCGCTGATCTATTCCTTGAATCCTCGATCCTTCACCGATGGACACCTCGGTAAACCACCCAACCACTCTGGAAGTACTCTTCTTCCTTCCAGACCCCCGAGCTAGTCGGGCCGTAGAGTTCACACACGTATTTCAGAAATTCAGCTTGGGCTTCCCTTCCCACCAGAATTTCTAAGCCAAACCCTTAGATAGCAGCAAGTTTCTGAGGCATTCGAAGATTACGACAATCGTCCAAATTATGGGTCCCTTACCCATTCCTTAAGCTTTCCTTATAAAGGGAAATCTCTTGCGACACATGTCGCTTCATGCATAATTAAATATTTTTACTTATTTAATTATTTAAAACACTCACCCATCCAAGTGTCAGTTTCTCAAGGAAGTGCACCTACATCCCTAAGTTTGCTCTAGTTTGTCCCCCAGATATTTTAATCAGCTCCTAGCTTTTAGTTGACTAGGTGTCTAATCTATTTTGCTCCTAAATAATAATTTCTATTATTTTAAATGCTCAACAAAATATAACTATTCATGTGCAAATGTCTTAGCTATTGTTATGCGTTTGCTAAGTAATAATCTAGAGTTATTCTCCTAAGTTTTTATGCATTTTAATTTAACCATCAAAATCACTAGGATCACGGTGCCGCGTCGTTGGGCTCATGGTTCCTTAATTTGTAATTCTCTGACATGGCACCACTCCGTCGGGTCCAATCGTCCAAGATTTTCCATTCGTTGGCATGGTACCACCTCGTTGGGTCCTTGCGTCCATTCTTTCCGTTCTCGACAGGGTACCTCATCGTTGGGCCCTTCTGCCATCATATTTCCGTTTTGACTTGCGGGAACTCTTGTAGGGATTTTAGGAATCGTTACCATCCATCCTCCGTCTACATGCTATCTAGGGACTAATGGCGCTGAGGAGTGAGTCCGTTCTCACTGCGCGCCCCTCAACTCGTACGTGACCAGCTCCGTCGTGGCCCACCCCGTACGCCCTCACGCATTCCTCTTGAGCAAGCGGATCAATGCTTATCTGCTCATGCGTGGTATTCTCGTCGGAAGTCGACATCGTCGTCGCTTCCCTTGTGTGTGATTTACCCGTACTCTACGACCCTTTAAGTTCCTTTGTGTGTCCGTCAGTGAACCGTCTCACTTGTTCCTACACACACTTCTCACAACAATTTATTAGTAGCACTGTCTTCAATAATCATCGTCTGATTTCTAAATCTAACATTGTTAAACATTTATGATTTATTCAACTTCTTATTTATCTAATCAAATATACATCTCGTCGACAATTACATAGTCACCAAACAGCTAGTCGTTAAGCATTATTTATCAGCATAATTTCCATAGTCATAGCTAATCGTTTAACATATGCAATTATTCATTTAACTCCACAATTCAGATACACATACTCAAAAATAAGGTCAAAAGGTTTTTAATTAAGGTTTCAATCGGCCGGGTCACTCAGCAGGTGCCCTCAATGTCTACAAAAGTCTAGGGGCACTACAATACTCATTTTACAATAAATTTTGAGAGGAACGCAATGGTGCAGTATGTTTATGGTTTATCTGAAAGAACTCAAAATTATTTCCAGAACTCATGTATGTAAGCTTTTGAAGACTTAATAAGATCTACCTTGTCATTGGAAGTGGCCCAGAGATGTAGCCCAAGAAGGGTGAACTCCGTTATCATCTGTTGTCTACAAATTTATGGTTTGCATACTTTTTTATTTGCTTATGTGTATGATTTGAGCATTTAAAATTCATCTTTTAAAGCCATTTTATAAGAATTTACATACAAATTTCACATGCAATTTTATGGTTAAAAAGATCATGAAAGATTTTCAAATCACTAACACCCATGCTTTTCGTAGATTGCACAAGTATGTGACACGTGTACTATTTAGATTGATTCTATTGTAGTCGTTCCAAATTCAAAATAAATAATTATAAAAAAAATAAAATAAAAAATAACTTATAATGATGCATGGATAACTACGAGGTGATGCATGAATAAATCTTAGCTGCTCAATGGATAATGAGCAGTTCGTGGCACATAGCCCATTTAACTATAAAAATGTGAGAACAAGTAATAGATAACTTATTCCTGCCACTTAACTTGTGGCCTATCAGTCACCAGCCACAAGTTAAGTGGCTCTGCTAGTATATTCTTAGAACCCGTAACTTACAACGCACTTCCTGAGGACTTAACTTACAACGCACTTCCTGAGGACTATTTGAATGAGATAGCTAAGAGATAAAACAAACAATAATTTATGTGATTCCATGTAATTTTACTTATCTTCTCACATGTAAGATAATCTCAAAAATTATAGTGACAATTGTTCCTATTGGACAAAAAATCGCAACGAATAGAGGTCCTTGTTTGCTTATACACCAAGCTTGAGAAAACATCCCTAATGTTGAACATATTATACCCTGAAACATTTCATATATTTATCCATGTTTAGTAAGCAAAATCCTGCCATTTGTTCCAATTAAAAAACTATTGATACTAAATGTGTGTACTCATGGAAGCTTGATTTCTTACCCTCACAGATTACAACAATTATAATAGATTCTACTACTCCAGTAAGACACATCAGTGCTATTAATAATATGTGAGACCGATACCTTTTCAAAAAAATGGCCTGTATTCAATTTAAACCATCATATCCTGAATGGTGAAGTTATAAGTAGATTAATTTCAGTGTGTGAAATAAATGTAATTTCAATACCAGTGGTTATTAATGTTAATGAATGTAACCTCAAAAGCAAGACATACAACCATAATCATGATGCTCCCAAAGACCAAGATGGAGCCAATACAAGGTTATAACCCTTAGAACTGTTTGTAATTAGATGTCTCTCTAAACCAATAGATAAAAATTTAATGGCACGAACCTTATACAAGGTCATCACCATTCCATCACTGACACATAACTATGCCAAAAACCTTTTCTCATCCTCCTAAAGTTCTGATGTTAACACTCTCTAGTCTATCGAGAAAAACCAAGTTGAAAGAGCAACATGAATGGATTGTCCGTCCATCATTAATCTAGGGTTGCTACAATTCCAAAAAATTGGTTTCATATGATAATGTTATATAAGAACTTCTACCTGAGCAATGTGGCCATGGAAAATATCAAAGCGGGTACTAGATTTAGTGCTCTTGAACAAAACGTAGAGAAAGTGTAGTGCAATCTTTGAAATAGCAATTCTTGCTGACCGTAATTATGTTAAAAACATTCATATGATGATTTCATGTGAATGTATTACAACGTTGACTCTACAATATGAAATTCATTAACAATAACATAGCTAGTATAGCGAGCATCTTCTTACCCACTTGCAAGCAAGAAAATATGAAATAAGATTGGCCATGTCAATGGTGGGTGTTCCTTTTTGCAACAACATTGTAGGTTAGATAAGAATTGTTATTGTTTATTTCCAATCATGGAAGGCAATCTAAAAAGGAAAAAAGCAATAAAACAAAATAAAATCAAGAAAAAGTAAGAAAATTCCAAAAATTTATATAATATCAAAAATATTTAATAAAAAATCATAAAGGGTACATTAAAAATAACAATAATATATTACAAATTAAAAATAGAAATTCTACATAATTTTGAAGAAGCAAATCAATATATGATGTTTCATATTTAAAATAGGATACTTTATTGGCAAGGAATAAAAAAAGAAAGAAAAAAATAAAAATAAGAAAACTTTATGTTTCGAAACCTTTTTTTTCAATTTTTTAAATCTTAATTTTCATGTTATAAAACCAATTAAATTTGAAAGAAATTCATAATTAAAATAAATAGAAAAAAAACTATAGTTACACTTTAGACATGTTAATATATTAAATATAATTCCAAAAAAATAATGAAAAAAAACTAAGACAATAATTTTACCTACAACAATGACTAAATTAAAAAATAGTAATGAAAATAAAATATCAAATCACTAACATATTAATGTTGATGAAAACTAAATATATATAAAACAACTAAATAAACTGGAATAGAATAACAAAATAAAACATCATTAACCAATTTGAAGACCTCATATACTAATTAAAAAATAACAATGAAAATAAAATGTCAAATCACTAATATATTAATGTTCATTAACCAACTATTTTGAAGACCTCATATACTAATTAAAAAATAATAATGAAAATAAAATGTCAAATCAATAATATATTAATATTTGATGAA
Organism: Larix kaempferi; assembly: GCA_027924585.1. Taxonomy (NCBI): domain Eukaryota; kingdom Viridiplantae; phylum Streptophyta; class Pinopsida; order Pinales; family Pinaceae; genus Larix; species Larix kaempferi. Next base: position 330,688 of record BSBM01002357.1, read on the forward strand.
AATTAAATATATATAAAACAACTAAATAAATTGGAATGGAATAACTCAATAAAACATTATTAATAAAAATTGTTTTAGGGTTTTTTATGGAAATTGGGTATTTTTTATTTTGCAAAATTTGAATTTAACTATGTTTTAATGGTGATTTTGATGGTAGAAACTAAGTTAGCATCATCAAAAACCTCCGGGGCATCCAAAATTCCATAGATTCCAGAATCTAAAAATTGTAACTCGGTTTTTAAAAACAATTATCCAATTTTTTCAAAATTATAATATAGCGGAACAATAAATTATATTTTATTTTAATTATATAATATTAACCTTTTAAATCTTTTAATTTATCAAAATTATGTTTGATTTAAAGATATTTTTGTTAAAAAATTGTGAGTATAAAAATAAAATTCTAAAACAAGCGAGTCAAATAAATTCATTACTAGATGTTAATAACCATTACCACCATTATAATAATATATATCAAATCAAAAATTCAAATACTCCCAATACAATCAATATCAATATAAATATTTATGATAGAAAACTTAGAATATAAATATCTAAGATAGAAAACTTAGAATCTTTATGTTAATATAGTAGAAATATAAAGAAATGATTTTTTTAAGTTCTCTATAAAACAATATACATAACTTAATGGTATAGGTAAACCATAAATCATAAAAATGAAAATAAAATATCAAATCACCTTAATATATTAAGGTTATAAAATACAAATATATATAAAACAATTAAATCAACTAGTATAAAACAAAATACAACATCATTAACCAACTATTATATTAATAGAATTTTATTTTTATCTCATGTTGTTTCTTTTACATTATATAATGTAGTGTAGAATCAAATTATGTTGTGTTTTCATCTTATAATATGGATTTTTTTAATTTTTAATTTATTTAAACTATGATGATTATGAATGTTTTCGTTAAAAAATTGTGAGTACAAAAATAAAATTATAAAGCAAATTAAGAGATTCATTTTTTAAAATATAGTATAACAAAGTTGTTCTAAGATGTTAATAACCATCACCACCATTACAATAATGCACATCAAAACAAAAATTCAAACACTTCTATTACAAACAATATAAATCCATTTTAATTTTAAATGAATCTATCATGCATAAGATAGATAGAATTAAGATAAATATTTTGACACATTTTATGAATGATCAATTAATTGGAGTGCGACCATAAATTATATTATACCAACATAGATCCATCTTAAAATCGGATCTATGAAGCATTGAGAGGGACCCAATTTCTTGAGGTAATTTTTTTTTTAAATTAAACTCAAGAAATTTGATCCTTCTCTTGGTTGATGAATCCGGGTTTAAGTTTTAATTTTTTATTTTATATATGACATTTTTTAATTACTTTTCATAATTTTTTGTTTTATGAACCAACATGGATTTGTTTTGCACGGAGCGAGGTGTTCTACAACCCATTATGGGGGAGATGTTGTCACATAATGTAATGTAACATAACGTTATGTTATATTTCAAAAAGTAAATAGTATTTAAAAAATTCATGTAGGCTCATAAAATAAAAAAAAATTAGAACCAAATGAAAAATTCTTCAAGTGTAACTTTTTTGAACATGTAAAAATTTAAGATGAAAAAAATTTACACCTCAAGAAATTGGATCCCTCTCGATGCTTGGTAGATCCGGTTTAAGATGGATCTATGTTAGTTAATTACTTTTCATAATTTTTTATTTTATGAGCCGACATGAATTTATTTTAATTATTTTTTTTGTGTTATGTTATGTTATGTTATGTTACCATACATGACAACATCTTCCCCACACACTAGCAAATTATTCATAGTCCTAAAGGCGAGTTAGTGGCAATATAAACCACAAGGGGTTCACTAAGTAGGCAATCTAATAGCACACGAGTTCATATTGTGGAATTTAATACTTCAGAAAATGCAAGCAATATAATGCCTAGTTGCACTGAGAGTAGTGAGGTGCTCTACAGCCCAGTATGGTAGATATGTTACCAAAAATAAAAAAACTAATGTAGGCTCATAAAATAAAAATAAAAATAAAACCAAATAAAAAGTCGGTTCATAAAATAAAAAATTAAAACCAAATAAAATTTGTTATTAAAAAAAATCCATATTAGCTTATAAAATAAAAAAATAAAAGCATCAATCAATCTTAAACATGGATCTATGAAGCAATTACACCTGAAGAAATTGGATTCCTCTCGGTGCTTGATAGATCCAGGTTCAAGATGGATCTATGTTGGTATATAAGAATCAATGGGGTATTTTTAATATATTAATATTATGATCCAAATCCTTAAAATTATCATAAGAGACAAGAGTACACACCATGTACATAAATATAATGTGGAGAACAACTCCAATATAGATAAGAAATATAAGTTACACAATAACTCCTTCAATAATAGGATATCCTTTTCCAATTATCCCAAGATATTCATATAATCATTTCACATGTCCTCAACAATGACTACATTACCTTTATATATACATATCCACTCATTGCACATGAGACCCTGCATTAGGCCAACCCTATTACCTATACATTGATCCCCATATATGCCCCTCTTGGGGTCATATTAGATACATTTAACTCCATATATGCACCCCTTAGGGTCATATAATATACAAGCTTAACCCAATATATGCCCCCCCTTGTGTCATATCAACTAAAAACACATAGATATTAGGGGGGTTTATAATTGTGTATCTACATGCTTGAATAAGGTATTGGGGGGTTTGAATTGGTACTCTATATATGAAGTTGGTGTGAATTCAACTATGCGTGAAGTTAGATTAGTGTTTGAATAAGTATGGTCTATGTGTGTGAGTGGGGTGAATCTAATTCTAAGTCAATTGTAATGACTACGTATGAAGTCGAACTATGTCAAGGGGTTGTTGCCCATATTTGAATACTTTATTTCACTAAGATTTGATATTCCACCCTACAAGGTTTCTAAGGGTTATAAGAGTTGTGCCATGTCACCAAACTAAGAGTAAAAATAAAAATGAGTATTAAAAATTTAATGGAAAAAATGGATACCTAGGATATCTAGTGAAAATATTGTTTTTTTAATTGAAAATGTGTATTAGAAGGGAGATTCAACAAAAGGATTTTTGGAGGCATTTCTTAATATCTAGTAAAATTATGGGTATTCTTTAATATCATATGATCACATGTGTTATTGCATAGGATCACAGAGTGAATTCCTTGAGATACAAACATGAAAAACAAAAATACGTTTACGTGGGGGGATGATTTGAAGTAATTTTATGGCATAAAATGATGAAATATAGAAAATCAAATTAACTTTAGGAATATATAATTTTTATTTATGGATTCTTTGTAAAACCATGAGAAATTATGAGGGTTATTTAGGGGTTTCATCAGATGACAACGTCAGAGCCACAAGGGGTTTCATTAATGGCATCAAAGAATCAATTCATGCCCATGTCCTTATGTAGCAGACCTCCACTTGGTTGGAAGCCTGTGATCAAGCTACAGAAGTTGAATTGGTGATCAATTCCAAACTTAAACACCCTTCCTTTCCCACCCACTCTAGGTATCCCATGGATACTACTTCGAGTAATGCTACCACACCGCATTTATGAATTCACAAGTTAACCCTTGATGCCATGGCTAAATGCCAATGCCCAGGTCTCTGTTATAACTATGATGAAAAATATTTCAAATGGGATAAACACAGAACAAAAGTTATTATAGATCCAGGCATGCTCCCCAAGGAAAATACCATGGAATCTCTGCCTAAACCAAAAGGGGATGATACTATGCCCCCCTTGAAGATGCTCTCGATACACCAGTTCCTGAGGAGAAAACCCAAATTTCATTACATACTCTATCAAGATTTTCCACACCTCAAACATTGAAATTGATTGGCGACATCAAGCACACAAAATTCATTGAGTTAATTGACATTAGTAGCACGCATAATTTCATTCATCGATGAGTGATTAAAAAACCCATTGTTATATTTGCCCCATTTCTAGTTTCCAAATTATGATAGCCAAAACGGGTACAAAGAAATGTGGTGGTCATTGTAAAAATGTAAAACTCCAAATGGGTGACTACCATCTCAAACACATATGTTTTCCATTGATATGGGTGGTTACAATATAGTTTTGGGAGTTGAATGGCTCTAGACTTTGGGTCCTGTGATTATAGATTTTAAAGTGTTATCTCTTAGATTTACTTAGGTTGGGAACACACATCACCTGCACAGAATTACACCCGTTTCTCCTAATATTATCTCATCCCATTGTATGGAGAAATTATTGAAGAAAGGACACTTTGGTGTGATTCCTCAGTTCCATGCAATGTAAGTCATGGAAACACCCACATCAGACATTCACCTTGACTTGCACAGGTTATAACCTAGTATCAACAAGTTTTTGAGGATCCCAAGGGTTTATCTTCATCTTGTGGGGAACTTGACCATGGTATTATTTTATGTTGGCATTTACATCCAGCACTCTCCATGAGTTTTGCGACATGGGTTAACCCCCTCTCATGGATCTTAACTTTGGAAATTGTAGTGGAGATTAAAACACCTGCAAGTTTTTGTCTCACGATAATTGTGCTCCAACAAATGGTATCAAAGTGATAGGTATCAAGTTTGAAACTCACCTAGGTAACCTTGGGGGGGATACTGTGTCCATTTGCATCCAACGCTCCCCTGAGTTTCTCGACATGGGTTAACCTCGTCTTGTGGATATTAACTTTGGTGATTGTAGCAAAGATTAACGCCTACAGGTTTTGGTCTAATGGAAATCATGCTCCACATCAATCCTTGATGGTTGTGTTGAACTCACTTCAATAAATGACCACATATATGGGTCATTTGTAATATTCGTTGACCCAACCTCATATATGCAACCCTTTCCTTTCATTAGGTTGTCATTTGTTTTGGTACATACAAGACAAATGACAACCTAATGAAAAGAAAGGATTGGAGATATGAGTTTGGTTCCACAACTCTTACAAATGAACCATATATGTGGTCATTTGTTGAAGCGAGTTCAACACAGCCATCAAGGATTTATGTTACATCAAAATTAGTGAATCCACACAAGTCAAGTGAAAGAAATTTTTGAATGTATATGAAATCACCATGGTGAGTTCACATAAGAGTCTTCTACATTGGTGCACCATTGGTGCATCTTGTGAAGTAGATGTATGATATGATTGATTACAACAAACTTGAAGAAGTGTGTAAGAGTTTGACCATTCTTGGATAAGGTAGTATGTTTAGTAAAGAGACCCAAGAGAATGTCTATCATGGAAAATTAATAATAGTCCTAAAAATCCTAACATCCCTAACATGTTTTTGGAAGTCTTGAAGAAGAATTGTTGCAAGTGTAGAACAAATTAGGAGTAGCCCTAATTTGAATGAAATGGAAGATGACACCAGTACAAGTTTAGGGGGGGGCAACAAAGATCTCTTACCCTTTATGCCAAAAAGAGAGAAAGATCAAGAAGCACAAAGATAGGGGGAGCATAATCAAAGGGTGAAAAAATTATTCAAGAAAGCAATAAAGGACCTAATTTGAATCCAAACTTGAAACTATGACACCTAAGACAAACAATGATGAAGTGAAGAACAATGCTCTTATGGAAGTTGGGAAGATGTAGCAAGAAATATTGATAAATTGAAGAATGTTTTATAAATAAATCATAATGAAGAATCAAGGATATAAATTGTTGAATATTCTTGTGACTAAATTGAACATTCAATATGGGATCCATGGTATAAGAAATCTGAAGTAGTAGCAATAAATAAGAGATTAATTGGAGAAAAAAAAGTGTTTGTGATTGATAAGATGAAGACACCACCTTGAATTTGGATCACTTGTTAAAAAATAAGCATGTATACATATTGAAGTATGTAGATCGATATGAGACAACATAAAAGAAGTAGAGATCAACCACTCATTGATCTAAAACAAGTCTAGAGTGTGCACAATCGAATAATTCTTTTTCTAGTTATGTTGATGTAAAATCGCAGGGCATGATGTGTTGGCATATCGATCCTTTGACTATAATCTGACTGCAGAAATGTGCACTTATGATAATGATATAAATAAATGAGATTCTCTAAAATCGTTGGTAATGAAATAAGTGCCAAATCGCAGAAGTCTAGTGCTTTTACTTTATATGTATTAAATTTTATCCACCGGTCATATGATAAGAAGCAAAGGAGAATATGTGAATGTCAATGGGTGTGACAAGATATGGTGTTGTAGAAATTACAAACAATGAAAATTCAACTACTTGAGAGGACATTCTCATCGCAGGGCACTATTTTTTCAAAGGAATGAAACCTAGAGACGTTTTTAGAGGTATGCTATGAGGAAACAAGAATTTGTCTTGAGAAATTGCTTGGCTTTGGATTTTATTTGTTATCTACAGAATTGCAGAAGGAATGGTTCATGGGTCCTGGCTGATAAGTCTGCATTGGAAGAAAACATAGTACATATGTTGATTACTCCATTACAGAGAAGTTTGAGACCATTTCATTATGAAAAGGCTAGCTTGGAGATCCTGTTGATCCGATGAGAAATTATAGTTTCAAATCATGGTAAGCAAGTTTGAATAAGACCAGAACTACAGTATATGTGTTTGGAATAAGTACAGATAAAAAAGGGGATAGTGGAATACTTGTGAAATATAATCAAGGGCACAATAAAGACTGACTAGAGAGTGACCAGAATCTACATAATTAACCTTGGGAAACCATTGTTCGTGGGAAGAGAAATAGCAGTGGGAAACTACTATTCATGGGTAGAGAAATAACAGTGGGAAACCATTGTTAGTGGGAAAAGAAATAACAATGGCCAACCATTGTTCATGGGCATAGAAATAATAGCGGGAAACCATTGTTTGAGGGAATAACATAATCTTTGTTTATGGCTAACAGAGGGAAGAAGATAACCAAGTGGTTTACCAGTGATAGAGATCAACCAGAATATAGAGTATGACTACCAATTGGATGTACTCCACTCTATTGAGTTTACCGATATACATTATTGAGTTTTCGTATACATCTTGTGTACTAGTTGTTTATGAGTTCTTATTAATGTTGATCTACATACAGTTAATGATGAAAATCTATTAATGTGTTTGAAGAAGTATTGATTGAGAAAAGAAATAGTCAAAGCATAGGACACTGATTCACCCCCCCCACAGTGTGCCTAGTGTGTTCAACATTTTAATCCTAGGGAGTCAACGCCTCAATGTCCTACCTTGTATCCACCCTTTTGCGTAGAAGAATGAGATTGAGAATGGTAAAGCAAAGTTAACCATGTCCAACCATAGTCAACATCATCATCCATGATAAACAATGGTCACCATGGACATCATGGTTTTTGCCATAGTCAACCATAATCAAACATGACTAACCATAGTCAACCATGTCCAACCAAATTCATCCAAATTCAATCGAACATAATGCTTAATGGATGTCACAATGTAACATAACCAATGAAGAGCATAACATTTCAATATAAGTTACCCAATATTAATGTTGTATTTTCACATATCCATAGAGGAATGTTGCAAATGTGGCATAATCCCTAATTAACATTTTAATGTGACACAACAATTTAGGAAAATAACAAGTCAACATAGGTCAACCAATATGAACATATAAATAAATATAACCATATCCTAAACGTCATATTGTCACAGTTTGACATAATATTGAGGTGAACTTTTTAATGTCACTACATGACATAACCCTTTATGAACATCAAGATTCAACATAACCATTGAGGAATGTATCATTTTGACATAAATCAAATCGAGGAAGATGAATGTTTCAATTTGACATAAGCATTGAGGAATGTTGCAATCTAACATAACGCTCGAGGAAACTCATGTGATATAACCCTCAACGAATGTCAATAAAATTAACATGATCATCCAACCATGGACATCATAGTCCACTAATACACCACAGTCAACTATGGCCAACCGGAGTCAACCAAACTCAATGCAACATAACCCTCGATGAACATCACAATGCAAGCATTGATTAGCATAGTAATTCAACATCTGTTAGCCATGATGAATGTTGCAATGTGACATAACTAATGAGGAACATTAGAATCCAACAAACCCCTTGAGTAACACTGTAATGTAGTAGTATAACCATTGAGGAATGTACCAACTTGACATAAGTAAAAAAATATGAATGCCCAATGTGACATAAACTTTCAAGGATGTTTCAATCAAATGTAACCATGATAGTCAACATCATCATCCTAATAAACCATGGTCAACCATGGACATCAAGGTCCAACACATTCAACTATAGCCAACCATAGTCAAACATGACCCACCATATTCAATCATATGCAACTAAATCCAACCAAAATCAATCAAACTCAATGCAACATGTACAATGATAGGCATATATTTAGCACAATAATAGTGTTTTTTTTCCGTATATATTGTGCTAAATATATGCCTATTAGTGTTTATGGACACATTAACTTAATTAATGTGGTTATTGATAGTCTATGGTGGATTCTTAATGGTGAAATAAAAAAATAAATAGATGCAATGTTTTTTGCTATATGGGAAGACTTGAAGAGGGTTGTGAACATGTAAGAGGACTTGTCATTCAAATGACATTTGAAAACCTACAAGTACACATTAAACCAAAGAAAATGCATGAACTAGATCTAATGAATTTTTAGAGGATTGAACAATTTCTTGTTGAACACAAAAGTAATAATGATAAAATGAATAATTGTGGCTCTAATAGTATAAGAAGATTGATACAACACTCATTATTCTACTTCAGAATAAATTTCCTCCAATTTATGCTCTGTTCATTCAAATTGCAAATGAAGCAATTGACATGTGTAATGGAACTTTTAAAACTAATTTTCAACACTTCTACAAAGGATTGATTTGTGAACAAGACATGCTAATAGACATGCTAATATCATTAGGTCAAATTGTTGTTGGCAAGGTACATTTGGATCAATGAAAGAAGAATCCACACAAAGGTCCTTAAAAGGACACTAAAGCTAACGTTCTTAGTACTTCAAAAAACGGTTTCTAATGATTCTAATGCTATTGCTCCACAAAATAAAGAATGGAAACTGTGCAAACATTATGCAAAAACCAATCAAGTTAAAAAGAATAACCTTGATAAGAATAATGATATGTATAAATCCAAGAAGAAACCTCTAAAGAAAAAAGCGTTTCTCTCACTAAATATTATATTTACCCAAACAAATCTTCCTCCTCTCCTATGGAATGGATCTTGGAATAAAGTGCCTCCAATCACATGACTGTTAATGCATCTTTATTTTCCTCTTATAACAAATAAAAGCATTCAAATTAGAATGTTTCAATTAGTGATGGTAATATAACTTAGTAATTGAATCTGGCAATGTTAATGTTCCAAATTGTCTACTAGAAAAAAAAATTAGGATGAAGGCATGCCCATTAATATGATTTTTTTTTACCATGCTTGTAAAAAAAATATAAATTTGAAGCTAGGCTTGATCAATATGTATTTAAATATTTTAATAATGGATTCAAATTTTTTTTTTTATCCGTGTTGATCATTATTCTAGTTTGTTTCAATTTAGTAGTTTCTCCTCATCCAAAAAACAACCTTTCTATTCTTATGTTTCACATGTTGATGAGAAAAATAAGTTGGGAAGGTTGTGTCCTTAACAAACATCATAGGGAAAAGCTTGAAAAATATAAAGCTTGGTTTTCCCAAGAATAGTTGTTGTTGGTTCATAGCGATAGATGTGGTCCTCATGAGATTCCCTCTTTATTAAGTACTCTATAATTCATCACCTTAATTGATGATTACAAACTATAGTAGGAAATCTTGGGTATATTTCTTGAAGTATAAAAGTGAATCCTTTCTTATATTTCAAGAATTAAACCCTTAGTTGAAAAATAATCTATCAAATGCATCAAGACTTTTCATATTAATAATGTGGGGGAGTACACTAAAAATAAATTTTCAGTATATATATTAAAGTAAGGCATTAAACATCAAAGGATTGTTCCTTACATACTTCAATAGAATAGGGTTATAGAAAGGAAAAACAAAACCTTAGTTGAAATGGATAGATGTATGTTGAAATCAAAAGGACTTAAGAATATATTTTAACCTAAACCAATTTGTTGTGAACATCATATTTTTAACATGGTGCCTACATAACTAGTTTCGTAGGTTACTCAAGAAGAAAAGTGGAGTGTAAGAAGACTAGATATTATTACTTTCAAGGTCTTTGTTTTCGATTGTTGGGTTCATATTCCTAATGAAAAATGGAAGAAGCTTGAGCCCAAATCTCATAGATGTATGTTTGCAAGTTATAGTGAGATTTTAAAGCATACATGTTGTTTGGTCCATCTATTCAAGATGTTATCATTTGTAGGGATCTATAATTCCATGAAGTCTCTAAATCACTAGATTCTTTTGAACCTCATGTTTCCTTGAATTTGATAAGTCTTCAGTTGATCTTGTGTCTATACATGCTTCTTCAAGTGATTTAGAACTACCAGATCTCGTTTCTACAACTAATTCTAGTGATTCTCTTGAATCTTCTAAAGATGTTAGTGTTTTTACCATATTACCAACTCTCTTCATAGTTGGGAATGAAAAAAAACTTGAATATATAGGTTCTAATGTTGGTATGCCATCCAACACTCATGGGACTGTATCAAATTTTTCTCTTATGGAAAAATTGTTGGACACAAATGATCCATCCACTTATGTAGAGGCTAACAAAAACAAAATATGGGAGAAATAAATGGTTCTTAAATATGATTCTTTAATTAAGAATCATACTATGTATTTAGTTTCACTTTCTCATGGGAAAAAATGGTTGGATGTACATGGTTATATAAAAATAAATTACTACACATGGAAAAATGGAAAAGCATAAGACTCGATTGGTAGCAAAGGATTTCTACAAAAAGAAGGTATTGATTACACTAAAACATTTTCTCTAGTTGCTAAAATGAACAACATAAGAACAATTAGTCCTCTTTCTACATATTTTCAATAGAAATTTACCAAATGGATTTCAAGAATTCCTTTTTCAATGGTGATCCTCATGAAGAAATTTATGTGCAATAACCACCATTTTATATCACTTATGACACTTCAAATTTGATATACAATTTGAAAAAGTCCTTGTATGGCCTTAAACAAGAACCTAGGTCATGGTATAAGAAAATTGATACTCATTTCTTGGAGAGTGGTTTTAAGGGGTATTTATATAATATAAATCTATATGTTCGATCTTTAAATATGATTCCCTAGTATTTTTATTTATGTGGATTATCCAATACTCATAGACAACACGATTTTGTTAATCTAGAAATTGAAGAATGATCTAAAGCAAAATTTGAGATGGAATACTTAGGTATTTTACATTACATTTTGGGTCTTCAAGTATGGCATATGGATGATGGGATCTTCCTTTCTTAGCATAAGTATGGTCTATATTTTCTTCTTCAATTTCACATGAGTGGTTGTAATCTATCATCAACACCATTTTAGTGAAGAGTCAAACTAACAATTGATTGTGAATAACCTCTTGTTGATGCCACACTTTATCACCAACTTGTTGGTAGTTTCATTTATTTGACTCATAAAAGGCTTGATATCTTCTTTGATGGTAGTATGGTTCAATTTTTATGCAAAATTATCATGAAAGCAATTGGAAAGAAGCTAAAAGTAATCTTATATATCTCGAAGGAACTCTCAATTGAGACGTTTTCTATTCTCACAATTCTTTTGTTTCACCTCTTGGTTATACTGATTCTAATTGGGTAGGAGATGCTATTAGTAGATGATCTACTGTAGGATATATATTTCATCTTGGTTGAGGTCCAATTTATTTATCCAGTAAGAAGTTCATAATATTTATCTTTCCTCTTGTGAAATAGAGTATAGGGTAACTAAGGAAGTAGCTAAAAAATAGTATGGATCTAGCCTGTCCTTGCTTATAATGCACCTACTAAGTAAATATATGACAATAAAAGTGATATTTAGATTGCATATAATCTAGTGTATCACTCCAAAACCATACATATTGACCTTCATACCCATTATATTCAAGACCTAGTAATAGATGGTGTTATTAATTTGTAGTATTTCCCCAATTGAATAATAAGTTTCTAATATCTTCACCAAGTCCATGAAAAAGGTGAAGTTTCTTCATATATGAAACTTATTTAGGATATGGGAAGTTGTCACAAGGCGAAATGTTAATCATAATGACATCTTCCTCCAAATGTTGTTTAGCCCTTTAGTCAACATTAAGGAGGAATATAAGAATGTGTATAATGTTTGTCTAGTGGTCACATTTATTGTTCTACACAGGTCATTATGATAAGGTGTTTTTATACACGATTAGGCAATATTATACTATTGGGTATATTATTCTTCATTAACTCACTAATTTCTAAAGTGAGTGTATCCCTCATTTATCATGTGATGTGTTCTCCTATGTCTCTAGCCTATATAATAGAGATGAGGGAGGAAAAATTGTAATGTGTGTGGTATGCATGAGGGTTGTCTGATCGCGCATGAAATCCATGCTTGAGTGTGATATAGCTATTGTAATTAGAATATTTTTAAAGAATAGAAGGCCTTCTTCTATGGATGTTTCCCCACCATAGGATTTTACCACATAAATACCTTGTTCCTTCTATATTTTATTTGATCTACTTTTATTGATTTTATCATTTCAATGGGAGTTTAGATAGGTTATATATATTTGGTCATATGTTTATGCATATCTGCTAAATATACCCCTATTGGTTTTTATGGACACAAGAATGTCATTAATGTGGTTGTTTCTTGTCTCTAGTGGATTCTTAATGGTGACATCAATAAATAAACATATGCATAGGATTTGGATTTATGGGAATAATCTTGTGAACATGTAAGAGGAATTTTTGATCAAACTGTATCTAATAGCTTACAGGTACACATTAATTCTGAGAAAATTCAGGAACTAGTTCTAATGAATTTTGGGAGAATCGAACATTTTCTTGCTTAACACAAAAGTAATAATGAGAAACTAAATAATTGAGGTTCTAATTATAAGAATAATGCTACATTGCACATTATTCTAGTTGAGAAGAAATTACCTCCAATTTATGCTTTATCCATTAAAACTACAAATAGAGTAATTGAAATGTCTGTGGAACTCTCAAACCTAATTTTGAAGACTTCTACAAAGGCTTAGTTTGTGAACAAAATAGATTGTTATAATTAGGTCAACCTATTGTTGGGAAAGCACATCTGGATCATGGAAAGAAGAATCCACACAAATATCTTTAAAGGGACACTAAACCTAATGTCCATATTACTTACAACAAGGTTTATAATGATTCTAGTCTAGGTGCTCCACAAAAGAAAGAATAGAAATTGTCCAAACACCATGTAAAAAACCAATAAAGCTCAAAAGAATTGCTTTAATAAGCATAATGAGATGAAATCCAGGAATAAAGCCTCTAAAGAACAACAAGTTTATATCACTACATATTCTATTCAACCAAGCAAATATTCTTCCTCTCCTAGTTGAAATAATTCAATAATTGGGTCTAGAAATGTTAATGTTCCAAATGGTGCACTAGAAAGAAAAAAATCATGCTAAAGGCATGCCCATCAATTTTCTTTCTATTTAAAATTATTGTAAAAAGGATATGATTTGAATCTTGGCCTAATCAATATGTATTTAAAAATATTAATAATAGATTAAAAAAACAAATCATCTATCCTTATCCTCGTTGATCATGAAGTTGGTTTGTTTAAGTTTATTGGTTTCTCCTCATCCAACAAACAACATTTATATTCTTATGTTTCACACGTTCATGAGAAAAGTAAGTTGGGAAGTTTGTGTCCTTGGAAAACATCACAAGGAAAAATTTGAAAAATATAAAGTTTGATGTTCCCAAGAATACTTGTAGTTGGTTCATAGTGACATATGTGGTCCTCATGAGACTCACCCTTTATCAGGTGCTTTGTACTTCATCACTTTCATTGATGATTACAATAGGAAAACTTGGGTATATTTCTTGAAGCATAAAAGTGATCCCTTGAGCCAGTCCCCTATTGTGTGCATTTTGGCTATAATTTGTTTTAGGTGTGTGCTATGTGACAATTTAGTAGGCCGTTAAAAGACGCTTATTTGTTGACTCTTTGAATTCATCGTGGTTTGAGATCCGGCTCCCTGCCAATCTCATCGATTGGTTGGTTTACCAGTTTGTGATCCGTCACAATCTCTTTGTAAGAGACATCGAAGGACTATCGCTAGTCATTTATTCACATCTTACGAGCTTGAGAGAGATCCCACTATGAGTTCGACATTTGGCACATTGGTAGTCCTCGCGACTCCATATGCTGACATGAAGAGAACTTCCCCTCCTCACATATACTCTCCTAGGACCTAATGGGAGGGAGGTTCATCACACATCACTCCTCATGGGTTTGGGACATCCCATCCCACTAGTAGGAACCCGTTTGATGATACATGGTCATCAAGTCATCAGTATGGTTCATCTACGGGTGTGTCAGGTATTGGTTCTACATCCGTCTTCATGACCTCGGACCCTTTTACTTTAGGTATGCCCGGTTTTATGTCAAATATTACTTCCTCGATGTCCAGTAGTCATGCTAGCTCTAACATTGGGATTGGGGGCACTATATCCCCTTTTACTGCTTATCAGTTCGGGAGTGGTCACATCCCTCCCTCTTCTCCGAACGTTGTAGGATGGCCTTCTCCTTCGTCAGCCCCTAGTGTTAGTGTGAATCCTTTCTCTATTGGAGGTTTCACGGTAGGTATCGGATCCACGACTTATATCCCATCTGTTAACCCATATGCCTCTATGCATGTGCCTATGCCCACGAACGCTTATATGATTCTGAATCCTCCTCCTAATTCTTCCGTTCCCTAGGGTGGGAACATATTGATTTCTTATGGTCCTTACTCGGTTGGTTCTTCCATGTCAAGTGGTTATGCGATACCCCATTCTTATGGAGGTAAATTTTATAATTATTCAACCGGTTTCGACCCTTATACCACCCCCCCCTATGGAGCCCATTCTATGCACTTGCCTATGTATTCTCATATGGGTCAAGCCAGAGGAGCGTGTTATCCTTCTGGTTAGGGTCATGGTTTCTATTAGAGTTCATCGACACCTCAGGTGTCGGCCTTGATGTACATGGTCTCATCCTCGGTTTCGCAAAGTCAGTCTCTCTCGGGAGATTGTTTTTGTTAGGATATTACTATACTCCATCCTAGTCCTACTGGCTTTCCAGTCATTTTTATTTTCAGTCATGCATGCAAAATTAGGGTTTTCATGCAATTAGGGTTTGCATGCATTCTAGGTCATCAGTCCGAGCACCTAGTCCTCAGCAAACTAGCCCCCGGAGCTTCTTTCAGATCATTTCTAGGCCTCCCAGTGACTAATGCACCCTCCTTTGCTCTACTGCATGACAAGGGCGCCTTCTTCACCTACTAGACCAGTTATATTTAGTTATATTGAGTTATCTTCAGTTATTTCCTTGATTTAAGGATTAACTGACTCTTTACTGAGTTTATCACTCTGTTGGACCTCTAGTGAGACTAGATTGACCATTCTGAATCCAATTATAACCTATGGCGCCCTCCACTGAGCCTCCTTCACTATATTAGTGCTTCCATGTGCCAGTTACACCAACCACATTCATTTAGACTCAGTTTGACTCCCAGTTGATCACTACTTGTGCATTGATGACTTCATTGATGAGAAGGTGGACTCCTAGTTAGGCATTGATGACTCTCCACTGATTATGGATCTGTGCATGACGGCCAATTCGAATTCCTCCTAGTGAATTCGAATCCTCATACTCAGCATTGTATATTTACCAGTTCATTATTCTGTTAATAGTAACATGTGTAATTATTCTTCTTTAATCAGAGAATCTTTGGATCTAAGTTCTATTGCTTGTCTCTTCTTCTATTATTCCTAAATTCTTTCATTGTGAGGTTTACATCATCTCTTTGGATCTTATGTGGGCAATTTCACATGGTATCAGAGCCTTGAGAGTATATTCTACCTCCATTCTTGAGAGTTTTTTGGAGGTATTTTTGAAGTTCCAGCAGTTGCAGCAGCAGATTCAGCAGCCTTCTATTTGCACTTGTTCAAGTAGTCAAGATGAGCAATTCGAATGCTCCTTCTTCTATACTTCTCACTCCTTTCAATTATTTCGAATGGAAGAGGAAGATGATAATGCTCTTGCAATCAAGAGGGTTTACTAGAATAGTTGAGGAAAAAGATGCCATACCACATCAAGCTGAAAAGAGAATCAAGCACCTAAACAAAATGGATGAAGCCTTTGGATTCATATGCCTTCATATATCTGATGATCTATTGTTTCATACTGATGGATTGAAGTCTCCATATGATTTATGGATAAAATTGAGGAGTCTTTTTGGAAAAGAAGACGAACTGAGAGGCTACATTCTTGAGAATGAATTGGTTGCCCTTCAACCTAGCAATTTCGAGAGCATCCAAGATTTCTTCTCCAAATTTCAGAATTTGGTTTTGCAGTGCAAGCAATGTGGCATCACTAAAAGTGATGAGCAATTGATACTCTCTATATTGAGCAAACTTGGATCTCAATTTTCTGTCTTTGTATCTACCTTTCATTCCGTTCAAATGTCCATCCCTGGATGGAAGTTTCCCACCTTAAGTGACTTCATTGAAGCTCTCACTCAAGAGGAGAACAAACTGTTTCAAATGGGTGCCATCAAAACCTCCAGATATCTAGCTCTTTTAGCTGGTGAATCAAGTGTAGCGAATGCAAAAGGGGGACAAAAAGGAAAAGGCAAGAAACCTTCAAGATCCAAGAATGACAAACAAAAGAGACCAAATTGTACCTACTCCAAGAGAGGAAACCATCCTGAGCATGCCTGCATGCATAAGAAGATTGATCTTCTAACCAAGCTTCTTGAACAAAACCAAATTGTTGTTCCAAAAGAAGCAAAGATGTCTGATTTTGGAAGTGGATCTGATGATTGTCATGCATTGATGGTTGGTTTTTCAAAGACAAAAGCTCTCCTCATAGATTCTGGAGCTTCCAACCACATGATGGCACAAGAAGAATCCTTCTCCTCTTTGTATCTCCAAGATGGGCCTACCATTCACATGGGAGACAACTCTCAGATTTCTGCCAAAGGTTTGGGTACAGTTCATATGGAGCATGGTAAGTTCAAAAATGTCTTATTTGTTCCTTCTCTTACAGCTAATTTGTTGTCAGTATATCAAATGAATCATACAGGATCTCCAAAAAAAGTAATTTTTGGTCCAGATACAGTAGAGATTACAGAAATATCCACTGGAAAGGTTATAGCGAATGGGATTGCAAATCATGCCTCAAAGGCATATGAGTTCTCACACGTCATGCCCTTCTCTCCAACTATTCCTTCAGATTCTGATGAAGATCACAGTGACTTCTCTTCCAGTGACTCCTATTCTAGTGAATAAGAAGATCAAGATTTTGATGTTGAGATCATGGTTCAAGAAGATTCAGAACCAACACCTATTCTCAATCCAGATTCAAGAGAAATATGTTCTCACACAGTCCTTGCTACTACTGAGAACACAGTTGATGATTTATTTGCTTACAGAACTACTAGACTTTAGCAGCATGCTAACCTTGCATTATGCCATCCATCTCTCCATAAGAGATGCAACATGATGATGGGATTCTCTCTTCCATCTTTTGGGAAGACTACTCATGTTCCATTCGCTCCAGATACAGAAAAAGTTTCTGAAAGACTTGCTTCATCCTCCACACAGTGGGAGACCTTCCTACATGGGATCAGCTTGCCAAGTCTTTTACAAAATTTTTCAGTGATGAAAGCGTATTTCTTTTATGCATGATGGTTCTTTGAGTTATTTACTGTTCTTTTGAGGGGGGGGTATTTTTACCATGAGGTTTTTCCCCATTTTCTCAGTTTATGGACAGTTATGTATTTTATTATCATTTCATTTATTGTATGGGTGACCTTTGGTCCTAGTTACCAGGGCCCAGGATGGATTAAGGGGGGGTGTTAGGATATTCCTATACTTCATCCTAGTCCTACTAGCTTTCCAGTCATTTTTATTTTTAGTCATGCATGCAAAATTAGGGTTTGCATGCATTCTAGGTCATCAGTCCCAGCACCTAGTCCTCAGCAAACTAGCCCCCGGAGCTTCTTTTAGATAATTTCTCGGCCTCCCAGTGACTAATGCACCCTCCTTTGCTCCACTGCATGACAAGGGCGCCTTCTTCACCTACCAGTCCAGTTATATTCAGTTATATTGAGTTATCTTCAGTTATTTCCTTGATTTAAGGATTAACTGACTCTTTACTGAGTTTATCACTCTGTTGGACCTCCAGTGAGACTAGATTGACCATTCTGACTCCAGTTAGAACCTATGGCGCCCTCCACTGAGCCTCCTTCACTATATTAGTGATTCCATGTGCCAGTTACACCAACCACATTCAGTTAGACTCATTTTGACTCCCGGTTGATCATTACTTGTGCATTGATGACTTCACTGATGAGAAGGTGGACTCCTAGTTAGGCATTGATGACTGTCCACTGATTATGGATCTGTGCATGAAGGCCAATTCGAATTCCGCCTAGTGAATTCGAATCCTCATACTCAGCATTGTATATTTACCAGTTCATTATTCTGTTAATAGTAACATGTGTAATTATTCTGCCTCAATCAGAGTTTCCTTGGATCTAAGTTCTATTGCTTGTCTCTTCTTCTATTATTCCTAAATTCTTTCATTGTGAGGTTTACATCATCTCTTTGGATCTTATGTGGGAAATTTCATAGTTTTCAAGCTTCGCAACCTCAGCTCCCATTCCTCGCTAGGTTGAACTTGCCCAATATTTCTAATCTCACGAATGATACGGTGCATCATGAATATACATGGCCCCCAGTCCCCACCAAGCTCCCTTCCGATGTTCCAAATTTTGAGGGGAAGAAGGGTGAGGTTCCAAGTGGTCACGTCACCACATTCCATCTATGGTGCTCCTCGAATTCCTTAAACCACGATTCAATTCGTTTGAGGCTATTCCACGAAATTGTATGTTGAGTTGCCTTGGAGCACATATAAGAGCTTCAACGATTTGGATTTTTTTTTCTAGATCACTTTCAGTTGTCGGTTCGTTACGACACTGGCACTGAAATTGTGTCCACCTTCCCCCAAGATAAAGCCATGCATATCTCTGATCACATTCAATAGTGACGTTGCCGGAAGAGGTTAATAAAATCCAACATTCCTTTGGAGTTTCTCCTAGAATGGTTCCTCAAGTCTTTGCTCCCTTATATTTTGAAGGACGTTTCATTGTCCAGAATTATAACTGAGGAACAAGCCATATTTAAATCCCAGCAGCTAGACCTAGTCCATGCTCAGTCTGGGATTTTGTATGATATTATACCTGACGCACCACGATCAAGACATGATCCCAAGCTCGTTCCTGGAATGTATGCCGATGGCATTGTTGGTTCCGCAAGTGCTCATTTTGTAGATATGGTTACGAATCAGATGCATAACCTGTCTATTAACCAGTCTGCTTCTAGATAGGCTCCTGCCTCGTCTGTTTCCACCCAGTCGTCCGATGTAAATTCTGTGCAATCTAAAAACCCATTTGGTAACCAGAAACTCGGTGTGAAGAATAAGAGGAAGAATAACCATAGGGGTGGGAACAATAAGAATAACAAAGAGAACGCTAACCCTCCTCGGGATGGCAGAAATGTTGGTGGGGATCGCAAGCCCAAACTTAAGGTGAATCTTCCTTGTAAACTTTGCTCAGAGGATCACCTTACACATTTGTGTCCTCATATGGAGGAAGCATCGAAGCACATCGCATAGAGCCCAACTGTGCTAACAAATCCTCTTCCTCATCATCATAATATGGCTTCTGGTGCTTCCGTCATCGGTTATGGGACTATTGAAACTTTGACTTCTTCTACCCATGACGGTGGTTTTGGATCCGTGAACATGGTCAAATATGAGGTTTGTGTTGCTACGCACTCACGTGATTATGGAGCTCCACAACATTATTTTGGGAATGAGCCCCCTCCACCTGAGACTCCATTGCATATCGAGAATCCCAACCTTATGCCATGGGTACCAAAAGGTGTCCTCAAGTGCTTGACACATAATCCTAATGCCCGAGCCACCCATAACTACTTGATTGTGGAAGATCTGGGCCAAACCTTGTGTGCTATGTCGGTTCTCAAGGTTCTTCAGGATTTTCCTTCGAAAAGGAATGCCCTTCTATTTTATCTAGGATTCCAGGATCTTTGTAGCCCAAATTTCATCAAGTTTGACATTACTGATGTTCAGCCTCGATTTCCCTATAATGTGGATTTCCAAGTTCATGTTAGGTGTTTACAGATGATCGTTAAGCGTACTGTGGTTAAAGAAGGTGCTTCCACTTCATTGATGTCTTTAGCTTGTTGGAAGGCTCTTGGCTCTCCTCAGTTTTCGAAGTCGATGACTATGCTCACTGCATTTGTTGGTTGTTCTCTCAGGATGCATGGTATTATTCCTTCCCTTGAGGTCCACTCGGGTGGGAAGTCCATTCCTATAGAGGTCGAGGTGGTTGATTTTCCCCTTGACTATAACCTTTTACTGGGTCGGAATTGTATCTATGCTATGAGAGCGATCGTGTCCTCTGTTTTTCGAGTCATTTGCTTTCCCCATGAAGGCAAT
Organism: Larix kaempferi; assembly: GCA_027924585.1. NCBI lineage: Eukaryota > Viridiplantae > Streptophyta > Pinopsida > Pinales > Pinaceae > Larix > Larix kaempferi. Next base: position 351,490 of record BSBM01002357.1, read on the forward strand.
ATTATGATGTTCAATCATCTATCCTTTGCTAGTTCTAGTCCTATATCATCGTCAGGATCTGTGGTCCCTCAAATCGAAAATTCTCAGCCGAAAACTGGGAATGTTGGTGTAGGATTATATCCCTCCTTGATGGGATATTTTGATTTTTCCACCCCAATCTCCTTTATAGGAACCATCTCCAATGATGCTTCTTCATCGATGTGTCCTGTACCATTCCGGACATCATACTTTAGTGATCTATGGACTTTATCTTCCACGGGTTCCTCATCGGGAGACTCTTCGCACATCGGAATGGCCATGCCCTTGTTTGCATCTGAACTTGCTTATCGTGATATTCAAAAAGTCACTGTAGAGCCTGATCTCTCTTCTTCGAGGAAAGAGGAAGAAGATCCCGTTACGCTGCCCGCATGGGTAGTTGAATCGTCTTGTTCACATGACTGCCCTGATGATACTTTAACTTCGGATAAATCCATTATTGACGCCATGAACGACAATGACAAGCCTTGGGAGGATATCCATCATAGATATTATTTCCTTCCCAACCTTGATATTCTTGAGCAAGATGAGTTTCGATCGACTCTAGCCGAGAAAGTTGGTCACCCTGTGATTCCTTTGGATTCGCATGGCATTTATGTGGAGGGGAATATGGCTAATATTTCCCCTACTATCTCAATCAACATTTCTCATACCCCCTGGAAAATTCAAAAAATGTATACATCGATGCAGATTGCTCCTCCTGAGGAAATCCGTATTTACACCGATTTATTTAAAGAGTTTTGGGATGTGTTCGCTTGGTCATATGAGGAGATTCCAGTTATTGACCCTAGTGTTATAGGTCAAATCTGCACTTCTCCGCCCCATGATCACCTTTCCTTGTAGATCACACAAAAGGACACAAAGGATTGAAGAGCTAGATTGCCTTAGATGACTTGCTGCCAGAAGTACACTCCTCACTTGAAAAGATTGCAAATTCTCCTGATTTATCCACATGTACGCCCCTATCTGCATACAAGACCAGGGTACTGTACCCTACTCTCCTCAAGGGAAACCAGCGTACACATCCCAAAATGTTGTAAATGCATGTTGTAAAGCATAAAAGTTGCCTCCTGAACGCTGCTCTTGTTGTATGAAACCCGCGTACATCTTAAGATGAAATCAAAAAATATATTAATTTGACGAATTGGGATTAGTTGAAGTTGGTTCTGCAACTTACCCAAACTCCCAATCCAACCACCTCTCTATCTAAACTTCCTACCTTGTCCCATAAATACAAGGAGGATCCATGAGAGGGGTTACTCATATAGACTCATTATACTCACAATAGCCATAAAATCTTGAGAGGAGGCTTGAAGTACTGTTACACTGGAGGAAAGTTCCAAGTCAGAGTGAAGAGCAGGAGCCTAGGATCCGGTTGCAGAAACATCTCTACAGGTCAGGTATATTGTACTGATTTCATGTTTCTTTGACAATAGAAAGGTCGAAATACCCTTCCTGTCCCAAATCATATATCTATTGGATTGCATGTCTATTTGGCTTAATTATTGATTATAGTTGATTTTAAATTGCTTTATAATTTCATCATATGTTATATGGTCAAGATACATTGAGGAAGGTATTTCTTGTTTATATTTCAAGAATTTAAATCCCTAGTTGAAAAATATTCTATCAAATGCATCAAGACTCTTCATATTGATAATGCATGGGAGTACACTAAAAATTAATTTTCCACATATATATTAAAGCATGACATTAAACATAAAAGAAATGTCCCTTACACACCAGGGTATTTTTTAAGGATTATAAAAGTATACTTAAGTATAGTATTCTAGGCGATTATTTTGGATTGAAAATAACATAAATATAGAATATTGGTAGGCAAATATTAAATATAAAACATACAATTTACTACTGAAACTTGTAAATTTTGGTGAATATTATGATAAAAAACCACATTTTATGTAAATATAGGCAATATTAGAGTCTAAAAATGACCAAATAGCGAATTTGTTTTTTGAAAAAAGGCCCAAAAAATAGCCAATTGGCGAAATTTTGCCCCTAAAAATTTCCCTATTACACACTTCAATAGAACAGGGTTGTAGAAAGGAAAAGCAAAGCCTTAGTTGAAATGGATAGATATAGGTTGCATTCAAAAGGACTTAAGAAGATATCTTAACCTAAATAAATTTGTTTGAAAATCATATTTTCAATAGGGTCCCTACAAAAGTCTTTTTGTAGGTTAGTCCCGAAGAAAAAGTGGAGTGGAAGAAGACTAGATATTAGCAATTTCAAGGTATTTGGTTGTGATTGTTGGGCTCATATTCCTAATGAAAAATAGAAGAATCTTGAGCCCAAATCTCATAAATGCCATAGTTGTTAGTTATAGTGAGGATTCTAAAGCATACAAGTCTTTTGGTCTATCTATTCAAGATGTTATCATTTGTAGGGATGTACAATTCCATGAATTCTATAGACCACTAGATTCTATTGAAACTCATGTTTCCTTGAATTTACCTAAGTCTTTAGTTGATCTTGTGGCTATACATGCTTCTTCAAGTGATGTAGAAGTACTAGATCATGTTTCAACTATTAATTCTAGTGATTCACTTGAATCTTTTGAAGATGTTAGTGTTGTTTATCATAATTCTAACTCTCTTCCTCTTTGAGAATGAAAAACACTTGAATCTATAAGTTATGATGTTGGTATTCCATCCAACAGTTACAGGACTATATCAAACTTTTCTCTTATGGAAAATTTGTTAGACACAAATGATCCATCCACTTATATAGAGGGTAAAGGTAAGACAGAATGGGAAAAATAAATGGTTGTTGAATATGATTCTTTGAGTATGAATCATACCTGGGATTTAGTTCCACTTCCTCCTAGGGAAAATATTGTTTGATGTAAATGGTTATGTAAAAAAAATTTTACTGCAGATGGACAAACTGAAAAGCATAAGGCTCAACTGGTATCCAAAGGAGTTCTAAAAAAATAAGGTATTGATTACACTAAAACCTTTTCTCTAGTTGTTAAAATGAACAACATAAGAATAATTATTCCTTTTTCTGCATCTTTTCAATGGGAAATTTACCAAATGGATGTCAATAGTGGATTTTTAAATGGTGATCTTCATGAATAAATTTATATGCATCAACCAACTTTTTCAATCACTTATGACACTTCAAATTTGATACACAACTTGATCAAGTCCTTGTATGGCCTTAACCAGACACCTAAAGGCATGGTATGAGAAAATTGATGCTCATTTATTGAACAATGGATGTTGCATTATTTAAATATGATGTCCTCATAGTTGGTATTTATGTGGATGATCTAATTCTTAGAGGCACTAATATTTTATTAATTTAGGAATTGAATAATGATATAGAGCATAATTTAAGATGGCGGAATTAGGCCTTTTACATTACCTTTTAGGACTTCAAGTATAGCATATGGATGATGATATCAAGTATCATTTGTATTTTCTTGTTCAGTTTCACATGAGTGGTTGTAATCCTTCACGAACACCATTTTAGTCGGGAGTTAAATTAACAGTTGATTTTGAATCACCTCTTGTTTATTCCACACTCTACCGCCAACTTATTGGTAGTTTGATTTATTTGACTCATAACATACCTGATATCTCCTTTGATGTTAGTATGGTTTCATTTTTTTTAAATTATCATGAATGTAATTGGAAATAATATAAAAGGAATCTTAGATATCTTAAAGGAACTCTCAATTATGATGTTTTCTATTCTTGCAAGGTTTCTATTTCACCTCCTTGTTATACTGATTTTGATTGGGTAGGAGATGCTACCAATAGATGATGTACTATATGAGATATATTTCATGTTGGGTTAGGTCCAAATTCTTTGTCCAGTAAGAAGTTGAGAATCTTTATCTTTCTTCTTGTGAATCAAAGTATAGGGAACTTAAGGAAGCAGATAGAGAAATAGTGTTGATGTGGCATTCCCTTGCTAAGTTGGGCTAGTTCATAATGCACCTACTAACTTGAGATGTCACAATCAAAGTGTTATTTATCTTGCATATCAATCTAGTGTATCACTCCAAAACCAAACATATTGACCTTCATACCCATTGTATTCAAGACATAATCACAACCGGTGTTATTAATTTGTAGTATTTCCCCACTAAATAATAAGATGTTGATATATTTACCAAGTCCATGACAGAGGAAAAGTTTCTTCATATTTGAAATGCATTGAGGATGCAACAAGTTGTCATCAAGGAGAAAATTTAATCATACTGACATTTTCCTCCAATTTGTTTTAGAACTTTAGTTGGCATTAAGAGGGAATGTAAAATTGTGTATAAAGTTTGTCTACTAGCCACATTTATTGTTCTACAACTTGTCATTATGATAAGGTGTTTTGTGTACATGATCAAGAATTATTAGACTATTCGGAATATTATTCTACATTAACTCACTAATTTTGAAGTGAGTTTTAACCCACATTCATCACATGATGTATTCTCTTATCCCTCCAACATATGTAATAGAGGTGAAGGAGGCTAAATTGTAATGTGTGTGGTATTTCTAAGAGTTGTATGATCCCACATGAACTCCATGCTTGAGTGTGGTTTGGCTAGTGTAATTAAAAGATCCTTGAAGAATACAAGGCCTTCCTTTGATCATTTCCATGGGAGTTTAGATATGTTAGATATTTAGTCCTATCTTTAAATGAATATATTCCTAATCTTTCAAAAGTCAAATTTAAACTTTTATAGAACATTTCCTAAAATAAGAAGACAATGGGGATAATCTCCAATAAAACCAAAGGGAATTAGTATGCATCCAAGTGTATTGATGTATAATATGTATTGTATCATTAGCAATGTGATATGATCCAAGGGGGGTCATATATGGGGTTAAATGTATATAATATGAACCAAGGGGGGTCATATATGGGGTTAAATGTATATAATATGAACCAAGGGAAGAATATATGGGGCTAAATGTATATGTAATGGGGTTGGCCTAATGAAGGGGCCTCATGTGCAGTGAGTGGAAAGGTATATATAAAGGTAAAGTAGTCATTGTTGTGAAACATGTGAAATGATTATGGGAATGTATTGGGGTAATTGGAAAAGGATATTCTATTATTTAAGTAGATACTTCTCCAATTATATAGCTCCCCTTGGGTGATATTAGAATGGGTTAAGGTTTCCTATTTTTTATTTTGTTTTAATGAGAGGATTTTAAATTGACACAATCAACTTTAAACACTCTCCCAATTTTGAATGTTATCATAAATACATGAGTTCAAAACCCTTACCATAGGTGGGGAATGATCCCTTGATAAAATGTCATGTTGTCTACAGTGGATACTAGCAAGGAACAGTTGAATGTCATTTTGTTCTCATTTCTTGAATTTGTTTAATGGATTGATAGGGGCAATAAACTATCCTCAATGGGTTATCTTCACTTGCACCTTCGATATCACCCTTCATTTTGAAGAATTGGTTTAATCTCATCCATCACAAGAAGGATCCATAATATAAAAGAGTGTATAGCATGTAAATGTTCCACCCTCTCTATTGTTATTTTGGGTGTATTGTAGTCTCTCTATTTTTATTTGAGTGTATTTTTGTGGTTCCAATCCTTTGGCATGTGTTAATAGGTTAGACTTACGGTAGGTTATATGCATGGTAGGTTTGGTTGGTTGGTTGGTTTGGAGGATTAAGGCTATACATATATGGAAGGTTTTGAATCTAGATGGGGTAAAATTGCTTGATGAAGGAAATCTAGTAGAGAAAAAACTTGCTACATATGAGAACAATGATGATGAAATTTATCTACTCAAATCACAATGAAATCCATCAAAGATAAGAAGTAAAGGTATTAGGGATAAACCTAATATTGGAAATTAAGATACCAAGTTTAAGGATGATGCACAAGGGGCTATTGAATTCCAATAGTCAAAGGGTAATAAAGCAAGCTAAAAGAGTTAAGTAACTCCATTAAACTATCAATTCTTACCTAAGAATTAGCACTTAAACAAGAGTGTATCCCTTTTATTGGTAAAGCTAGGAAAATGACTATGTTATGTATGAAAAAAATTGTGAGGAGTTATTTAGAAGCCCATATCCACAATCCCAACTTAGAATATAAATTATTTATTCCCTCAAGGGAGGGTTTGAGTTAGTTATTTAGGCTAGGTTACTTTATTTTTAAATAGTTAAGTTTAGTGTCATAAACAAAGCAAATTTTACTTAAGGTGTGTGAAGGAGGCATATCAAACTTCCAATCATTTCTTATCAACCAAGATCAATTATGAGCCCAAGGTGAAGAGTGATGGCGTGTTGGAGGAAGGAACCTTCAACAGGTTTGACTATTGGTAGGTTCTTGGATTATAAGAGTATGTAATCCTACTCCTAATTTTTTTACATATTTTCGATATCTAAAACCATACACTCCCTTTCACCTGGAATGTGAAACCGAACAATGGAACCTGGAGTCCAATTTTCCTTTATAGCTAAACCTAGTACCAACCAGTAAAAAGTGGGAGTTTATTATTTTACATTGTTTGGTTTGACTACTTCTGCCAGTTTTGTTGGGTTTCAGACTCACGGGGGGGGTATACATGGGTCAACTTGATATTGACCCCTAGGAGACAAGCGGGCCTGGGGGTATATGTCATACATAACATAATTTGGATTCGGGACACTCTACTAGAGAGCCGTCCTTTTAACTCGGGAGGCTCCTAGATGCTCGGGTGTTAAGACAAACCCTAACTTCAATATTTCGTATATGGCTTCTTTGCTGCGTGCTGGGTCTTTATCTATAGGATAGCCACTTATTACTTAGGTGGATACAGGGAATAGAGCTCGAACGAGGCAGTGCCCCACTAGGTTGGTGGGTTCTGAGACATAAGGAATCTCTTCTTCTAAATGCGCAGGTATTCCTTTTGAGAGGGTTAAGAAGGGGCGTCCAGTATGTGTACTGGGAAAAGGCATTACCTTCGATATGGTCTCGGCACTCTCCCAAAGGGAGCTGATCGAAAAAATTGAATACATTAAGATCTCTCAACCTGAACTATTGCATTGGATCAGGGAAAACTAGAAACCCTACATCTTAAATATTCCTAGAGTTATCACCCTAAAAAATGGTTGGATGGTCTTCCTCTTTTTATCTGAAGCTGACAAAGGGAAGATTGAGGAACGATATTGGGTGGTAGGATGTGGCTCATTAGTGTTGAGATGTTGGCATGCGGGTTTTGACCATAATCACGAGAAACTTACTAAGCGACATTTGTGGGTTTTAATGCCAAACTTTTCCCTCCACTGTTGGAATTTACAGGGTTTTATGGCTGTTGCCAATTCCATTGGGAATTTTATTCTACTTGAAGAGGAGTTCCTCTTTGGTTCTGATAGGAAAACCCCTCAGATGTTGGTTGAAATAGATTCGAAGGAGGTTCTACCAGAAGAACTTGAGATCATTTGGGAAGGGGGATATTTCATACAAACACTTGACTATTCGAAGGTTTCCTTCCGGTGTCACCTGTGTAAAGTGATGAGACATTCCAAAGCCTTTTTCCATCAGACAATTCACAGGACTAGGGTTCTTACAGTTGTGCAGGAGGGGTCGATGGGGCTCTCCGATGATTCTGAAGGTGGAACTCACTTTCCACTACCACTGTATACTGATTTAGCTCGCCAGACTGTGGGTAAGTTTTTTCAAACCCTACCGATCATTTTAAAATTTATCTTTGTTGAGGAACTCTATAGCGCTTTTAAAGGTGTTTTGGTGGGTGGACCTGATAAGATGGGGGGGGCTATCATGGATGGATTTTCCTCAGAATCAATGGATGTTAGGATTGTTATTAAATCCCCTGGAGAGCCTTCCGTGGAGAAAACAACTCTTGTTGAGAGTGTGTTACCTTGTCCATTTGGAGACCTTGAGGGTTTAAACAAGATTGAGCCCTGTATTGTTTATGATACTGGTAACACTTCCATGGCACATCGGGAGGGGGATACTTATACACATATTACACTCTTTTATTTTCCTTCCTTAAGTGGTAACAATAACCCTCCACTTGGGATAAATATTAATTCCTCACCTGTTGATGATCCGACTACTATATTGCCTTCTTCCTTTCTTCCGTCCAAGGTTTTGAAAGACCCGGTGCTAGTCTATTCAGCTACCACTCACCCTAGTCCTGACCCTATTCCTATTTCATCAAATTTGAAAGGGAATTTTACTATTAGGAAGCCGAGAAATCCTAAGAAAGTTAAAGTTATAAACTGAAGGGAGAAACCTAAGGAGATGGAAACACCACCCGTTAAAACTTGCCCCAACCCACAAGTAATTTCCTTATTTGATAGAGGTCTGTCTAATGAAAATGTTTCACATCCTGTTGATTGGGCTCTTAGAGAGAAGGAGTCCCAGGTTAGGGGTTAGAAATGAATCTTTTGTCCCTAAACATTCGAGGGTTTGGTATTGGACCGAAGCACACTGCCTTGAGATGTATTATGGACAACATAAAGCCCTATATTGTTTTGTTACAGGAGACTATGATCTCCTCGGAGGAAGCTTGTAAGAAATTTTTGAAATTGAAACCCACTTAGAGGACTTGTGCATTGGACTCCTCTAATTTATCTGGGGGTATTTTAGTGGCCTAGAACTTAGAATTGGATTATATGAAGGCATACTCTAATTTTACAGGTCTTATGACTGAAGGAAATCTAAAAGGATTTCGTCATTATCTAAGGATTCTCAATATTTACGGACTTATCACAACCGCAAACCTTTTTGGGAGAATATTTTCAGCTCTGGTTTACTGTCAGATGGTCTTTTAATTTTTGTCGGGGACCTAAATTTCATGGTGTCCCAAAAGGAATTTTTGGGTGCTGGTAATAAGGAGGATCCTCTGGAATACTTTCTACTCTCAGGTTTCGAGTCCTGTAGACTGGTGGATATTGTTCCAAATGTCCTGGTATCGACTTGGGCCAATGGAAGATGTGGGGCAACCGGTATAGCCAAATACCTTGACCATTTACATATGTCATAATTCCTCTACGACGATATTGGGAGGTATCGTTCCTGGGCTATTATGCAGCTGTATTTTGATAGGGATTTTGTCAAATATCCATTTAAATTCAACCCTGGTTGGATGGAGGTGGATGATTTCAACCAGTTGATTACTGATAAATGGCATTCTTTCATGGTTAATAACTATACTTCTCCTTTGTCCAGCTTCATTAAGAAGATTTTGTTATTAAAGGATGTCGTTATTGTTTGGGAAAGAGAACAAAAATGTATTAATGCTAAACAAGTTTCTGCGATTGAAGTTGAGATACAAACCCTTTCTTGATGTGTGGATGAGGGTATGTTCTCGGAGGGCAGGAAGGAGACACTTACTGAGCTTGAAAGTATAAAACAAAAACTCTTATGGCTCTTAGAGGAGACCTGGAGGCAGAAGAGAAGGGTGGTTTGGCTGCGAGCAAGTGACAACAATACAATTTTTTTTACAGGTTTGCAAATCAATGTAGGTTGACTAATTTGATTTGGGGGATGAAAAATTCTAGAAATGAGACCTATTATGATGCTCTTTCACTTAAATGTGCGGCTATTGAACATTTCAAGGATATTTATAATAGCGATAATCCTTCGGTTATCGATAAAAAATTGAAGACCATTAAAAAATTATCTAGGTTATTTGGAGATGAATGTTCCGTGGAAATAAGTAAGAAGATAACCGTGGATGAAGTGTTACAAACCTTGAAAATTTTCTCCAAAGATAAGAGTCCAAGCCCTGATGGGTGGAATATTGAATTTTATTTACATTTCTATGATTTGTTGGGGGAGGATTTGACTGTAGAGATCGGTGAAACCAAAAGAAAGGGTTGGATTCCTCCTACATTGAAATCTACTTGTATTACTCTTATTCCCAATATTGATCATCCTGACTCCTTTAATGATTACCGCCCTATATCGCTTTGCAATCTTCTTTACACGTTTATTACTAAGATCATTTCTGAATGAATAAAGCCATTTGTGGGATTGTCCATTTCTGAGGAACAATTTGGATTTCTCCCCAACTGTCAAATTCAGGATGTTGTTGGGATAGCGCTGGAGGGACTACACTCCATCAAGTAGGAGAGATTATCAATGTTTACTCTAAAGATGGAGCCAATTAAGGCATATGATTGCATTGATTGGACTTATTTAAGGCTTATTCTTATTCAAACTAGCTTGACACCTGAAATCACCAATTGGATCATGGCGTGCATAGATTCTCCTAGGTACACCATTTTGATCAATGGCTCACCCTCGCATTATTTCTATGGAAATAGGGGAATAAGGCAGGGATGTCCCCTCTCCGTACTTATTTATCTTGGTGATAGAAGGTTTTATTATTTTGATCAATGATGCTAGAAAACTTAATGACATCAAAGGAATTAAGGTTTCCAATGCCCTTTACATTTCTCACCTACTATTCGTGGATGATGTCGTCATTTTTGGGGAGGGATCGATGAAGGAATGGGATCACTTTCGATCCATCTTATCTCTTTTCTATGATGCTCCCGGCATGATTATTAGTACACATAAATCTTCTTTTATTTACTCTTACGACGATCCTTTGATTATTAATCATATTGCCTACATTTATCCCTACAAGATGAATCCTTTGGACAGGGGTATCTGTTACTTGGGTTTCAATTTTAAACCTAATGCATATTGCACTAAAGACTGGACCTGGCTTGTACAAAAAATACAAAAGCGAATCAAATTCTGGTCTTATATATTATTGTCGCTTAGAGGAAGATTGATACTTGTTAACCATGTAATCCAAAGCATTCTGGTGTACTGGTTGTCTTTATTTTAGGTGTCGATTGGTGTTATCTCCTTGATAAGAAGGCTGATGTTCCAATTCTTGTGGGCTGGCCGGTTAAATCTTTTCAAATTTCACTTGACATCGTGGGCTAGCATCTCTCTCCCAAAGTCCTATGGAGGCTAGGGAATTAAGAATTTATGATGCTTTAACTCTGACTTATGTACTCGAAGTCTTTGGTGAGTTTTGTTTGAGCAGGGCCTTTGGGGGAGAGTGATAAAATAAAAATATTTGAAGTGGTTGGATGTGGTGATATGGTTATGACTTTCTGGGTACAATTCTTGATATGGGTCATGTATTTGGAGAAGCTTGCTAAAATCCTTGCCAATCATCAATCAACATTTATGTTAGTCTGTGGGATGGGGTATACAAGTTTTTTTAGGAGTGGATCCAATTGTTGGGATGACGAAGAAATTCTCTTTTTCACTAGCTCTGCTAGAATCCATTCACCACCAAGGTGTTTATGTTATCAAATAAGATGTTACGGAGAAGAAGGATTCTACTGTGCGTTGGAAATAATCTAGGGAGTTTGGCCTATCTGGTAGAGTGGCTGAAGAATGGGATTGTTTTGTCAAAAAACTATATCAATATGGTATTACATTGATAAACTCAGCCAATGTGCTGGTCTATAACTCTAACAATCAGAGTGGGAGAGTTAAGGCTGACTTGGCCTACAATCGTATTCTGGAAAGCTAGACTTCTGCAACTTCACCATGGTGGACAAAGTGGTTCTGGAAGGCTTTTATTCCACTAAAAGTTAAGTGTTTTATGTGGTTATCCTGTAGAAGGAAGATATTAAGGTGGGATGTTTTACAGAGGCATGGTTTTTCTAGGCCTAGCAGGTGTATACTGTGTTGTGTGTGTGAGGAATATTTGGATCATATTTTTGGTGACTATACCTTCATCCAACAGGTTTGGTTGGAATTGGGTGTTTTATTCAATTCTTCATTCATTTGGAACACTGGATCTCTCGAATTCAACTTAAGCAATTGGTATAAGAGACAAAGATCCTGTATAAATATCCCTTTAATTACTATTTGGCATATCTGGAAAGATAGGAACTTTGGTACTTTCAAGGGATATCCTTTGAAGCCTTATCAAGTTAGCATAAAAGTGAATGTGCAGATCAGTGAATTTTCCAAGTTGGATGACCTTAGGTGAATAAGGAGGATTCGTTTTCTGTTTCTGGATCAAAATTTGTCAATTGGTTTCTTCGATGGAGCATCGCAACATTATATTTGTGGGGTTGGCATGGTATTGAAACTGGATCCTAGCCATTATTTTAAACTTAAGATGAAGGTTGGTAAGAGTACCAATACTAGAACAGATCTCTTTGCACTATGGGTCCTCCTCTTATTTTCCAGGTGGAGTGAGATTAATGCTCTCTGTGTTGCAGGGGATTTAGAGGTATTCATTGACTGGGCTAAGGGAGACTCCATTCTTACTTTACTGATTTTGGATCCTTGGCTGCATCAAACTTGAGTCTTGATTCAAGAGTTTCTCTAGATCTCTTTCAAGCATATCTATAGGGAATTAAATGTGGCATCCGAATCCTTATCAAAACTTGCCATTAGAAGTACGGATGGCTATATCCACTTTGAAGAGTTCAGGAATAGCTCCATTTGGGACTCAGGACATCTGATCTTGTTTTAATTTTTAACCCTTTCCCACTTTTTCCTCTTAGTTTGATACTCATGATACTTGCTTAGTATGAGGACGTTGTGTCCCAGTCAACGAACATTTTTTGTATAACCATTTTTGGTCCATTTTATCATGCAGATTATCGAATATCTTAGCATCTTTTTGGACCTGAGGAAAATATTGACTCAGTTATCTATGATGTATATATTTGACACAACTTTTCTTATAATAAAAAGTTGTTTTCTTTCGATGTGCAAAAAAATGTGAAGAGTGTAATATGATAGAAGGGTATTTAGATCATTAATTTGTGTGCATAAGTGAGTGATAGAAAAAAAGTACTTGAGGTATTTCTTGAGTGAAATTGCGGAAATAAACTAGAAATGAAATAAATGAATAATAATAATAAATAAATAATTGTAACAACTTACTAGGCTGCTCATTTGACATGATGATTTTTTTTTTAAATAACCTCATCTTAGGTGGAAGTGACAATTGTGTATGCATATACAAATAATGTGTATATACATTATGATTTGCATATTAACAAAATAAGAGATAGTGCTTGCCTCAACGTTTTATACACATGCTTCCGAAAAGCATGTAATGGGAAATTAAAGGAAAGGGTTATGGAATATAAAATAATCCACAAATTCTACTTCTTTAATAGACTTACTTTATAAGAATTTACCATTTTTAAAAAATAATAAATAGTAATATAATAAAAATTATATATATAGATATAGATATATATAGAGAGAGATAGATATAAACAGTAATACAATGAAAATTATATATATATAAAATTAAAAATAATATAATGAAAATTATATATATATATATATATATATATAATTTTCATTATATTAGTGTTTATTTTATATGTATTATATATAATTTTCATTATATTATTGTTTGTTTTATATATATATATATATAATTATTAATAAACTATATATATATATGTGAGATTATGAAAAAAAACTTAAAATCTTATAAAATAGGATAAAATTAAATAACCTCTTATCCATTATTAATATTATAAAACAACAATACATATCAAATTAAGAATATTAATAACAATGTATTCTTTATCTCTCCACGATGGGTGTCAGAAGGAGCTAGCCCACCATGCATGAAGACTGACAAAACAACATGCAGATCGTGCCAGCCTCGAGCTAGCGGCTGTCCTGAACATGACCATCATCCACATTTAAGGGAGCTTCATGTTGATATATGCGAAAGGATGTGATATTTCAGATCCCTCTTGCAAATGTACCACCACCTCCCTACTCCAATTTTGAACCTAATTGACTATCCAGAAGGCATTATGAATCTACCTGCTCATAGTTGGATTTTTGTCCAGGTGAAGGACACCCAAGCACATTACATGATGAATTGGCTAGAAGAAGCTCTTCAACCTAGAAGGTTCAACACCCGGCCTCAATTCTTGATAATTTTGGAAAATTTCTACAGTGGTGGGCTTCAAGGTTGTTGTAATCTCCAAACTTGCTTCGATCCCAAAAGTCCACTAGCACAACTATGGTTAGAAGAAAGAGAACAAAGTGAAAGCATGCTGTTGACACGAGCTACTCCCATATGCTGTGTGTCATGGCCGAGTAATAGAAAACTGAAGCATGATTCTCTGGTGTGGTTCATCTAGAAGGATATCATCACCTGAGCGCAATGGAGGCTCGAATGAAAAATAATATTCAGGGTCATGAGCTAGAGGAGCTCATAGCTGATATGGGGTGTCTCATGGAGGATTTGGTCTCCACCCACATTTGTGAGACCCGCTACACCAAGACGCTTACTTTTCTTTGGTATGCGAAGGTTCTCTTGAGCCAAGTAATCTCTGAAAGTGTCGTGGGAACGATTAAAGCTGACAATGATGGAATGAGTTTAGCCGATAGACTAGACTGCGTGGAAAATTGGATCAGACACATGGAAAAGCGGCACCCAGCTAGATTTTGATGCAAAGTTGAATTCCCTAGCTAGAGAACTCACATGCAAGGTTTTCAGTAAACCAACCTCATCCTCACTACAAATTGGCCTCATCGACTGCATGTACCCAAACTTACCTCCTCGAGGAAATCCCTCGAGTGTGAAAGGAGAAATGGACTCAACAATAGACTACAAGACTAAACCCATTGAAATTTTAGACTTGGACTACCCTCTATGATAATCAAGTTTCCTTTGTTTAGCATGGTTTTGTTAAAAAACTTATGGACATCTACTTAGTATATTTATTTCCTAGTCATACACCCGAGTCTATGGGGGTTAATAGCTTTAATTTATACTGTTATTTTTTTATGTCTACTCCTAGCTCTTAGTTCTTAGGTTATTTCTCGGTGAAAAAAAACCATAAACAGTACTGCTTGGCCACTTTCCCTAATGACTTCTGTAAACTACTTTTTTTTATATAATATAGAATCAAACTTTATACAAAAAAAAACAATATATTCTTTATATAAATTCTTAAATACGATTATCACTAATGCTAGTTTATAGAAATATAACTATAAATATATTAAAAATATTGATAATAAGTTAGTAAATAACATTTATATCTCTTGGTAGGAAACACAAGTTCTTAACCATTAAGCCACTCAAACTATATTGTATTCAAAATAAATATAATAAAAATATTCATAATAAGTTTCTAAATAACATTTATATCTTATAACCAAGATTCAAATTATTTCCACCCGTTAAAACCCATTGAAATGTTTCAAAATAAAAATATTAGTAACAATATTCTAATAAGATTATGTAAAAATGTCATAATCATATTAAAAATATCCATTACAAAATAAATAAATAAATTATATATATATATAACTTCCATAAATTATATATCTATATCTATATCTATACAACACTTCCTTAACCTAACCATATGCCAACTTAGAATATAGATCACGATAATATATGGTCAAACTAATAAAGTAGATTATAATATATATCCTCAAGTTTATCCTCATGTTGGATGCTTGGACCATGTATCTGTATATGTATCAGGTGGATACGTTGTATGATCAGGTAGATCATGTATGTTGATATATATCAGATGGATACATTTTATGATCAGGTGGATTATGTATCTGTGTATGTATCAGGTGGATACATTGTATGATCAGGTGGATCATGTATGATGATATGTATCAAGTAGATACTTGGTATGCATCAAGTGGATGCATTGTATGATGAGCTTCAGGATGTTGCTCTAGATGACATGCATCAGGATGATGTAGTGATGATGATCATGTGTACATCAGGATGATGTATGGTGAGTATCAGGTTGATACTCTGTGGCCGTGGAATAGGTTGTGCAGATAAGCATATAATCCAGCCCTAGGAGGTTTGCAGATAGTCTTTCGAGTTTTTTCCTATGGCATGTAATGTGGCCCTGGGATATCTAGAAAACACTCTTTCTAGGTTTTGCTTTGGGAGGACATATAATCCGGCCCTAGGAGATTTGCAGATAGTCTTTCGAGGTCTTGCCTATGGCATGTAATCTGGTCCTGGGATATCTAGCAGATGCTCTTTCAAGGTTTTGTCCTATGGCATATAATCCAGCCCTGGGAGATCCGATAGGTTGAGTTGTGTGCTCGTAATTAGTCCTAGGATGCTCTTTCGAGGTTTTTCCATGACCACATATAATACGCCCTAGAGATCTGGACAGGTTGTGCTAGTCACGTAAAAGGCATCAAATGCTCTTTAGAGTTCTTGCTAGTCAAGACACTCTTTAAAGTTTTTTTGGTAGGAGTCACATGTAATAAGTCCTGGAGATCTGGACAGGATGAAAAAGGCCTCAGATGCTCTTTAGAGATCTTGCTTGTCAAGACACTCTTTTAAGGTTTTGTGACAGTCACATATAATACATCCCTGGGAGATCCGACAGGTAGAGCCGTGTGCTCGTAATAGCCTGGATGCTCTTGCGAGGTTTTGTGATGCACGTAATGAGTCCTGAGAATTCCACAGTATGGCCAGTGATGATGAAGACCTGCAGGTGGTGGGCCTACATCTAGTATGAAAAAGGACTGGCTTTGTAGAACTTCCTATGATGAGTAGATTCAGAGATTGATTGAGATAGCGGCAACGATGATGATGACAATGATTCGATGACGATGATCTAGAGAAGAATACTTGTGCTAGCAGTTTGTGTCAAGAAATACCTTCCTAGTTAAGAGGGAGTGTTGATATATATGTAACTTCAGAATGTATTTCACCCATGTATTTCATCTATGTATATTGTACTCCTATAGAGATGTT
This sequence comes from Larix kaempferi, assembly GCA_027924585.1. Taxonomy (NCBI): domain Eukaryota; kingdom Viridiplantae; phylum Streptophyta; class Pinopsida; order Pinales; family Pinaceae; genus Larix; species Larix kaempferi. The sequence goes on from BSBM01002357.1 coordinate 368,260, forward strand.
ATTATTCCTCTATACGGAAGTGTCGTCATTTGTATTGACAAGTGTCGCAAGTGTCGTAACTTGCTAATGGGTTATTAGACCACCATGTGTGGGGTTGGCCCTGATTAAGTTAACCATGGGTTATTAGGATAAGCTAGACAAGTCAGCCCCACTGGTTTATTGGGCAGGACAGGACAAGTATAAATAGAGATCAGGAGATCTCTATTTGATCATTCACTTACTCACTCTTCCATCACTCGAAAAGTGGTGCACATGTGAGTAGGAGAACCAGCTGCTAGGAGAAGACTATCTCTTGTACTTTGGTTGTATAATTGCCCTTTCTATCTCTAAGGAAGTTGTGGGGTTTTTCACCTTTATGGTTTTCCCCAGTGAAACTCTGTGTGTCTATTGTCTCATGTGATTGCTTGGTGTGATTGATATGCATTGTTATACTTGATATGCTGTACATGTTATTCTCAGTAAAGATCCTAGAGTATAATTAATTAATGCTCTAAAATTAACATATATATATATATATATAGAGAGAGAGAGAGAGAGAGAGAGAGATTCTGACCAAAATTTATATCCTTACTGAAAGACATACAATGGATTCTCTCACCCTCTTCGTGGTTGCTTGAGGTACAAGCTACTTGAATGTTATGGGCGAGGTAGGGTGACATGTTCCGTGTGTGTGTGTGTGTGTGAGAGAGAGAGAGAGAGAGAGAGACGGTTAAGGAGAGAGAGAGGGGAAGGGTAATTTAGCAAATGAGTTGCTACAAAGATGGACAACAAAACTACCATTGAATGAACAACCAATTCAATCTATACAAGAATAGAGACGCACAATAAAAACAAGCATTGTGCAACTAACATACTGCGTCAAAAGGACAACAGGAATTATGAAACTCGAGCCAAGAATTATACCCCGGACCCACAGCAAAAGGACATTCCTGAATCTTCCACTCCTCTTCACATACCTGTGGAGATGCTGATAAGATACCGAAAGGTGTCTACAAACGGGATTTGCACAACCCTAACGCGCGGGGTGCTCCCAACTACAATGTTGTAGAGGAGTTAGCCCAAACCCCTTGTAGAGGATAATATGTTGATGACCTGCCAAAAATGTGATCTCAATAATCCAGTTAGTAAGTGGAGACAAAATTTCTCAATGACATAATAAATGATCAATACAATGTCTATATTGATTCATCAATAAAGAAACTAAGTCAGATTAGTTCAATGCTTTGAGAATCTAATTAAAATTTGAAATATCTAGGGTAGAATCACTTCACCAAAACCTACAAGTATTAGTGATTAAATATGGCCCTTTAAGACAAATTTGAAAACTATATACTTTTTCAAAAAGTGGGTAAAACTTAAACTCACTTTTATATAACTAGTTTCAAATTAGAAAATAAAATATCACAATTGAGAATTTGAGGGAAAGAATTGGAGCAAACCCTTGATCTTCTTCCACTCATTACGATCAAACCGGAGTACCAATCAACCTTCCGCTTCCACCAAAGTAAGTTCATTCCTCCCAAACTTGCATTTTCATGTCTTTTTTGTCAATTTTTATGGTAAGAAACACTGTTTTGGCAATGCTCACAATGTGCTCTGCATGTACGCTACTCTGCATGAAGAACACTGGCATTCCAAACGTGTCTTTCTACTGTAAAGAGTAGCCTACACCCGTGAAAGTGGCCAAAAAGTCAAAAAAAGGCTAAAAATTGACTGTTTTTGGCAGGATGGTGTTGGTATGGAGAGAAAGAGAGCATGAAGATATGGATCGAGAAGCATTTCAAGATCCAACGACTCTTCATACACTCAGAAGGTGTGGATTACTGAAATTCTACAAAACAGTCAACATGCGGGCCCAAATCCGCTTACTAGAAAGACTTGTCTGATACTGGGATGCAGCTGCCATGGTGTTTGATATTCGAGGTGAGATACTGGAGCTCACTGTAGATGAAATTTACTTTAACATGGGTCTCTCTTGTAGAGGAGAGTCGGTGAATCTAAAGGGGTCTTCTAGCAAAGTGGGGGCATTGACAGTGCAAGAATATATCAATGCATACTGTGTACCAGGAAGTAAGAAATGCGGTAGTCAAGTTCTCATTTCACTGTTGTAAGCTTCCCTCTTCGATTTATTCTAAGTGTTCTCAACCGAATGGGGGGAAGTGCCTCATAACACCTTGCCTCGAGGCACTATATGCATATAGGTGTTGAGTGCTTGCAAGGGCATGCTTATGACTGATGTTTGAGTCTTTTGGAGAACATGAAACTTCAACTCTCGGGGTGTAAGACCGGGAAAATGAAGAATTTCGGATATGGAAACATACTTTTCACCTTCTTCTTTGAGAGGATGCCTGCTATTATTTGGGTATGGCACTGCCCCCTATCAACCCTCGTGAGCCTATGCTACCCCGTTGGGGTGAGATCTTCCTCCACTAGGGTGGTGGCGAGAGAAACCTATGTTCCCAAGAGGATGACTTCTGGGGTTGGTGGGAATGACAAGTGCCAGCTCTTGAGCAGTTTCCATATGCAGGCCTAGATTTTTGTCATGATCCAGATCTGATACTTCCTCCAAGAGCATCTTGGGGAGATATGGGTATGTTTATGTTTTTTGAAAAATTATTTAATTTTTTCAAAATTATGCATATATGATTTTTATGATGAGTTCGAAATACTGAAACAAAGTGTCAAATGCAGATGTTGGGCCAGTGTGCCCTGAGGGACACCCATATACTTTAGTGCAACCAGTAGAGGTGGGTGCAGCTGATGCCATACTGGGGGCCCTAGAGATGAAGATGAGTCGGTTGACTCGTGATGTTCCTACATATCGTATTGAGCAGATGCTAGTTGATAAGCAGGAGGATGTAGTAGGTGTGCCCCCAGCCTGGATTAGGTTGTTGCAGAAAGTAGCGAGGTTGGTCATATGCTACCGAGAGGCAGATGAGACCCCACCTTCTCCATAGGATAAGGATATTTTATGTATATATTTGAGGCCATCGAGCCCAATTTTGTATCTTATGACATGACTCTGTGACAGACTTGTGATCCAAACTCATATGATTTTTTGATACAGTATCGGATATATATACAGTATCGGTTATCTACATGTGTGTTATTGTGTTTTATGCATGAATTACTTATGTGTGTGAATGATACAAATGCCAATCTAAAACATACTTTGCAAATGAATAAGCTAATGCATTCAAGTTCCTTGGAATATGTTGATATGTGATGTAATCAAACTGTCTCTCAAGTAACCTAACTCGCATGAATTGATGTAGCAAAGTAGGATCTCTAACCTGATAAACACCCCGCAACTGAAAGAAAACTAACTGTGAGTCGAGCTGTACCTCCAAATGTGAAATGCCATTAAACAGAGCATCTCGGAGTATCTCTATAACTTCATTGTATTCAACCACATTGTTTGTTGTGGGACCTATACAAGCCCCTCTCGGAGATACCAATTAACCGGCTGGTGAGTAAATAACCCAAGCTACTGCGGCCAACTGATGGGTGTGGCGGCTAGCGCCATCAATAAATCCTATAAAGTGTTCAGTTGACATCTAAAAAACAAAGCAATAAATGCATAAGACTACAACAACTGTAAACAAAATTGACTTTACAAAAATGTACAGCTAAAAATACATGAAAAAGAACAATAACACTTCTTCAAGTAGGGTCAATGCTTGGGATCTCATCATGAGATCAGGAAAAGATGTCACGAAAATCATTAAACAGATTGGTGTACGGGATGATCTCATCAAGATAACAGTCCGCTCCAATAAAGATTTTTTAGGTCACCTTTGGTTCAGTGGAAATGTTGATCAGGATGGTTCTCACTGTACTCATCCTATTCCCTTTGACAAGAATAACTTGTGAAGTGGAAGGGACATAGGACCAATCAACATTCTCACTGGGTCTCGGAGAGAACTCACCTCTTTCTATCAAGTTTAGAATAGGAAGTAGATAGGACATGTGGTTTAAATGTTCCCAAGGGTGTCTCAGGCCTATCATAGCTTCAAGAAATGTTTCGTCAGAAGGAAAAACTGTGTTTAAACTATCATGGAAGAAGGTAGAGTCTGTTGACCCTGCAAGAGCAGGGTCCATATCCGACTCGACAGAGATTAATGGAGTTGTGATATGTTCTATTGCAGTTTGTTTGAATCCATGTGGGTTATCTCTGCAATAGGTACAGGTACAGTTGGTTCTGATTCAGTGGGGAGACTCCGTGTATCTGTCATTGAACAGATGGTGGAGGTCTCAGAAGATGAACATTCTTCAGAACCAACGAACAAGGTAGGAGCAGGTAGGTCAAAAGTTCCTATTAAGGACCCATAGAGCCCTCCTCCTAAACTCTCAGTGATTGGGCCAGATTGATCAATAAACAGAATGGATGAGTTCGATGAAGCCTGGTTGTTCTTCTGGGTAAAGGAAAGTTGATCAACTGTGATGATCTTTCCTTCGTGTGGGAACATTATGACCCGGAAGAGAACTGATGGCACTGCCTGCATGGTATATGTCCAGCTCCTACCCAACAACAAATTGTAATCGAGTGGGGCATCCAAAACTTCAACCTCTTCTGATACTATCTTGCATGCAAGTTCGACATTGAAGGATGGTAAGACTCCGTGTGGACGGAAGTATCATCCATCGAAGGCAGTGAGTATCATGTTCAATGGAGCTAACTCAAGTTCACCCAAGGCTCTCCAGCAAGAAATATACATTACGCACGTATATGCGCCCTCATCCACTACAGCTCGTCTGATGGTCTTAGGACCATGGATGACCTCGATCTGGAGAGCGACATGATACAGAAACCGCTACTTGATATCTTTCATATCAAAGCATGCAAGCATGTTAGACGAATAAGCACTCCCGATCGCTGCCATAAGAGAACTGCGTTGCAATGGGAAACTTTGCAGTACCTCCAGGGTGGACATGGCAGAGGGGGTTTGGGCTAAGTCCTCGACAACATTGTAGTTGGGAGCATCCCACGCGTTAGGGTTGTGCAAAGCCTTTGAACAAAGCATTCATCTCCGTTCCATGTATCATGGGTCGGGATATTAGTATGACCTTAGGAATATGCACTCGTTTCTCAGATCTTACTCCATTGGATGGTTAAGCTTCCAGTCATTATGGAGCCTTTGTTGATGCCTCATGCATCACAAAGTATTATCAATATCTAGTACTTGAGTCTATGCTTCCTAAGTCTATTCATCTTCTCATGCTCTTGTTCAAAGGAAGTCTTGAAACTAAATTCAGCCACTCCTCAGATCTCTCGACTATTGCATGTCAGCCATTCCCTATGGGTCCAGTTCGATCACATATGGTGTTCAGCCTGTTCGTCCGAGTTCTTCCAAATATTTTAGCTTAGCTTCTACCTCGTGCTCGTTGATGGGGGATTAATTAATACCCTCCTTCAAGCGAAATATCATTCCATCGAATCCAACTCATTTATTTCGGAATCGAGATTTAGATTCCTTTGAGTACCTTGAGACTTACAGTCATTAGTGGTCGGTTCTCTCACCATCAACAGTTGGGAATTCATTAATGTCCTCTGATCGATGGATTCGGCAAGTGTTCGACTTCAACACCTTTATTCACTTGGTGAATGTACTCAATTCCTTGGTACCCATTTTCATTATTGGTGGGTTATACCGCATTTGTTAATGGTATACATCAATGACCGGTAATTAGATGATGTCACATCAGGTTTGACATCAATACCCTTATTCACTTGATGGGAGATGCACCGTAGATGGTTTGTGTAGAAAACCCTCAAATTCAATGGCATTCAATATATGCTACTTGTGATTGTGATTATACATATGAGCGATCGTTCTCATATATCAGTAGTTTGTACCATCAGTCTGCATCAATTGTTTCCTCTTCAGCAGGAGACCATATCTTACTGTATATGGGTCATGGATATGACCATTTATGACATGTATTCTCTATGTAATGCCTAATCATGGCCATTGGAGAAGATTGCTATGTATTGTACCGATATGTACACAGAGATATCATTGTATTATGACGAGTGGGATATTCCTTCCATTTGTGTCTCCATCACTCCACTTCTGAGATTCATAATGTATTTCATCCATCGTAGTACCCTCTCTGACCTCACACATTAGGGGGCATCTATTACACCATATTTTTCTCCCTTGTGAGCATTTATACTCCTTGGCCTCCCTTACCTATTTTTAGACTCAAAACCATACTTGTGGTTCTCCTTGAACCCTTTTTCCCTATTTTTCCTCCTGTACACGAGCTATTTCAATACACCTTGTGTATACGCAGGTTGAGTCACTACAGCCCACGTACATCGACTTTTTGGTAAATAAAAGTAAAAACTCTATTTTTCACTCCAAAAAGCGTCCATTGTGACCTTTGGCCCTCCATGTATCTTGAAACAAATCGATTCGACCTTTCACTTGCCTTTTCGAGGGTTATATATTGAGTTATTGTGGTGCATGGAAGGTGGAGAAAGAGAAGAGCATTGAAACTCTAACGAAAATTTGCCTTGCTTGAGTCTACATCCATTGACCCTAGTTGTTGTGAACCATTTATGTTCACCTCCCAAACTCTTTCATATATTTTTAAGTATTCATTCTTTTGCTCATGATTTTTCCATTGCACGGGGAATTGAAGTGGTGGAGGCACAAGTGAAGGTACCTAGTTCTTGGTTCAGATGAGTTGCCGACATGAGGTTGTATCTTGTAATTCTTGTTCATATTAATAGAAATACTCATTTTCTCGTCCATTTATATTGTGAATGATTATTTATCATCATTGGGTACATTTTCTTATATATCTCATGGATTATGCTATTGTATATGCTAACATCTTTTATATATCATATGCACTTGTTTGTGTTTATTGTTGAGACTAAGCTGCAGGTTCAAGTGTAGTGATTCAAAATCTCAATGTAATTCTTCATCATACATCTGGATTCAGGTAGGCTCTCTATGATTTTTATCCACATTTACATTTATATAGCATATGTTGGGAAGTGAGTTGGTTTCTCGAGTTCATCTGTCTGTTGTGGTCTACCCCAAGCCATAGGTAGTTTTTCTCTGTAACAATGGATGATCCATTTTAAGGTAAGCATGATGTCCATAATAAATATGCTTACACAAACTTCTTGAGTGCCTCAAACAATCCTTAAAGTTGCAAGTAGGATATCCATGGTATCCATGAATAGTGAGATGAGTCAATGTGCCAGATGTAGGAAGATTGTGAATTTTAAACAATAAGGAAGCTCCTAAAGTCAATTTGATTGAATCATCATCTCTTAAAAATTGAATTGCTTCAATTCCTTTCCACAATTCCATTAGTTCATCATATAATGGCTCTAAATAAACATCAATTGTATATGAAGTCACACTTTTCTTTCCTGTCATAGCTAATGATAGCATTAAGAAAACTAGTTTAGTTTCTAACCATGGAGGAAAGTTATGCTTCATTAAAAAGACTCAGGGCCAAGTTGACCATTTAATACTTTTATTTGAGAATGGGTTCACCCCATCTATAGCCAAACCAAACCTTATAGTACAAGTACCTTGGAAAAAATCAGACCATATGGTGTCAAATTTCATCAACATCTTAGAATTAGGCACATGTCGTTGTTTTCCATCAATGCTCTTATATTTGGTATGCGATTGCATAAGTTCAACAATGTATCAACACCTATACATTTAGAGTAATTATGGGATTAGTGGAAAGTGGAAAATAACCTTTTTAGTAACCATAATTTATTTCAACCCTATTCTATACCTCTCTTCTTGACATTTCAGACATTTAGTCTCACTTGCTACATTTTTCTAAAATAATACAAAACCATTCACACATGTGTGGATGTTTTCATACCTTAAGCCTATCCTAGTGATTTGCATTTTACATTGACTTTTTTTTGTTGACAATGTGGATTCCGGTGGTAACAACCGACTTAACAATTCCAATAACTGATCTACGCTCTCATTTGTGCAGCCATGCACTACTTGAAAATTAAGAATTTGAAGGATTGTTGTCAAATTAATTAACTTGCAAGTACCATACACAGGTTTTCAAGCATCCTTCATCAACTTGTTCCAATCATTTAGACCCTCATTCAACATTCTATCAACTTCAAACCCTTCATCTAGTATTGTTGCCTCTTCGTCTATGTTTGGTTCCTTTTTATCTAAGTTTGGTGCCTCTTCATCTCTCATGCCATGCAATTCTATCATATTTGCATAATAATCGTCATCCCAAGGTTTTATACCACTATTCCTATATCTTATCATATGTTGATAAAACACATTTATTTTCTTCACATTTCCACCAAGACAATCATTACATGGAGATTGATATCTGTCCATACCCTTCTGATTGGATATTCTCTCAACATATGCATGGTATTCATCGGTTTTAAACTTTAAATTTGACTCATGTTTGGTGTTCTACATTCCAATATTAATCAGATATGTTAACTAACAAATCTCAAATAATTTAGATAGTATAAGGCCACAAAATTAGCTATATTGGTGTTAACGATATCAACATTGATAGGGAAGTGAACTTGTCTGTGGAATCCAAGGTTATATCAAATCACCAAATTGGAGACACTTACGTTCAGTTCACTATTCTAGCACATGGAGCTTCTTTAACAACTAATTCACAGATTTGTAGTAGAATTAAGCCTACCGAGTTATGGACAAAGTAAAAGAGATTTTTTGAGAAATACTTTATACAAAAATGGAATGTTCATGACATCTAGAGCATTCAAAAAACATCTTATAACCTTAATTTGTGTTTAAGAAATATTTTCACACTTTTAACTCATCTGTTCCTAGATTTACAATGTATATATAGCATACATACATTAAGGAAGCTTTCACATGTTTTCAAAGCTATAATGGATTGCATAAGTATACAATCTGATGAGTCGCAAGGGTTAGGTCAATTAGTTGAACCACCTTTCCAAATCATATTACGCATATAAACGACACATATTATAGTCTCAAATCCAATCTGAACCACCAACATCGATGAACAAAGGAGAATAGGAGAGGCACTAAATTGGTGACTCCTTTTTTGGGTACTTGATAGGACCAAAACAAAGATTAACCCAACATGATACATTAATATGATATTTCTGAATAAATATAAACAAATATTTCAAACTATGATCCCCAACTATAGAGTTCCTTGCTTCTATTAAGGTTGGATTTACGGATTTTTAGGTAATGAACTCTGAAGAGACAGCCATACAACTCTAGCAAGTTGAATGTAATAGATGTTACAAGCAAAACATATGATTATGCAAGCTCCCTAATTATAGATATTGCAGGTGAAATACAATGATTAGTAAGAAACATGAATGTGTTTCTATGAGATAGAAGATTGGAAAGATACAATGGTTTCATTTTCCAAGAAAATGAGGGTTTTGTATTCCATGATATCCATGATCATGAAGATGATAGAGATGGAAGAGATTAGTTAATATTGGGACAACCAATGAAAAGTGCATATTCGGTATGCAAAGAGAAATTTGATATTTTCTTTGCACAAAATTATGAGTCCAAAGGCATTGAAGAGGTCATTTTTTCATGAAGATCCAATCGTAGCTTGGATGAAGAGTAATTTCCAACAAGTAGACCATCAAAGCAAATGTTGGAAATCAGTAAGTCATGCATTCATATCCCATATTTGTAACATTGTCCATTATGATTTCAAGGATTCCCCATGTCTTTCTAAATTTTTTTTTTCTTCAAGCAATGCTTTCCCCTCCCAGATGCATTTTAGAGTGCTAGTGGATGTGTGTCCCTATCCCCTTGTCATGCCTAACCCCTATGTCATCTAATATCCTATCATATCTCTTCTTGCATGGGTCCCATACCCTCATCAAATTGCATACATGGTTTGAATATTGGTGGTGCCATGTCACATTGTAATTTGTACTATGTTAATGCCACTAATTTGTTGGATAGGATTTAGACACAACATTTAATGTCAAAGTTTAGGATGTAAATGTGAAATCCCAAAGCTATTTCTTTAAATTATCTCGAGAATGACCCACAAATTCCAATGCTATATGAAGGAAATAGATGATTGAAGATTGCAATTGTTGGAATTGTGTGGCATTTCATACAAGAAAGCCAAAATTGTAGGAATTTCAAGCATCTTTTGCTAGTGAGAAATTTGTGATGGCAATGCAGAGAAGCATTGTTTGTTCTGAAAATGAATGGCTAGTTATGCTTTTGTTTGAAAAAGGGGTGAAATGGATAAGAAGGATAATTACATGAGTTTTTTGGATGAAACCTTATCAAAGGCTTACCAAAATATCTGTGACCACAAGGAACCCATCTGTGATCTCAAAGTTGTTGGCAAGATAAAAGGAATTGGAAATTCGAAATTGAAGTTGATCAAGGAGTACTTTAAGAGTGATGAGGAATTGTATCCTTCAAGTCAAGAGTCCTTATAATTGACTATGAAGAAGAGAATGGGTTTTGGTGGATATCTTCCTAAAAGGGAAAGATCACCATATGCAATTATGTTCACTCTTTATAGAGTAACTAAAAATGAGGGAAAACTTATGCTAAAGCATGAGCTTATTGTTGCAACTAAATATAGTGGGATTTCTATAATGCCTATTTGTCCATAAAGAGTGGTGTTCCACTAGGAATCTTGGGAATGCATTCAAACATTGGTATTGTGGGTGGATTTGCATTAAAACATTGACATCAAAAGGACTAGGTGTGAAATCAAGCTTACCAACAAATTATATGCTAAAAGAGAAAGGAAAAGTAATAGGAAAGCAATAACTTTAAAGTTTAGGAATAAGAGGAGGTATTTAGATACAAATTCAAAAGATTACAATGGTATCTACTAGTGAACATATTTGTTACAATGAAATTCCATCAACATCTAGCCAAAAGGAAGAGCAAATAAAAGAGCTACAACAATCCATAAAAAGATATTCCAGGAAAAGAGGAAGTCAACAGTTTCAAGTGAGATTAGGAAAAGGATTTCTATTATAGACTGAGTTGTTAATAAGCCAAAAGGTATGGGATTCAATGAAAATTAAATTTGTGTGGCTTCTAAAACGGTCTTTGAGATGTTGGAACCAAAGATTCACCATTTATTTTTCACTGCATTTTAAATTTCCTCTTAGAGAAGCACATAAAACCTACTCATACTTCAAATAGGAATAATTTCCATGTCAATTAAAACATTATCACCTAGGGTTCCAAAATACTTAACTATGAATTAGCTACAAAGGGCTTGTCCAACTCTTAATTCCTTGTCTACCTCTTTAGAATCCTCCACATCCTATCCATGACACTTATAGTCTCCATGGAGGTTGTTATACATATACAAATTTTATACCACTTCCTTCATTGATTGCATGAAGATTTGGTTAAAACACTAATTAAAACCCCCCCTGGTTGGCTTTGGCCATGCATTACAAGAAAAAAGGCCTCTATGGTAACGGGCGGAAAACATCACTATAACCTCATTGGTGGCGGTCAAAAGGGCCTTCGTCACAAAAAATCGAACGTCAGAAAAGGATGCATAACCAAATGTGAAAGGAGATATGGAGACACGCAATTCCCGTCACTAATTTCAAAGCACAATAGCGACACAACTTTGATTACTATTACCATAACCTCATCGGTGACGGTAAAAATGGCTCTTGTGACCAAAAATCGAACGTCACTAGAGGTAGCGTAGAAAAAAGTAAGGAGATATGGAGACGTGCTATGTCCGTAACCAATAAACATCAATTGTGATGGCCAAAGAACATTGCCAATTCCAAAAGACAACAGTGAAGACTATGAAGAATGGTGTGTGTGCGCGCGCGCGAGTGCATGCATGCTAAAACTCACTAATTTATTAAAGATAATATTCAATCTACTCATGTGACATTCTAATTTTTTTATTATTTGACACTTTCACTACTACATTTGGATACAAATTATCACATTGTTTCTAATGTCTCATTGTCGCAAAAACAACAACATATAGAAAATCAAAATCTCGCTATTTTTTTCATCAAAAAAACTTCAAAATATTTTTGGTCAAAATAATTGTCACTTTTTTGTTGAAACATCACTACCATGTGTCATGTTTGCATCCATTTTATGATCTTTCTTAATTCGTTCCAATTGCACTGTCTGTCGAGGCGACAACTGCGTAGATGTGTCTTGCAAAAATTCATTTTACGGTCATATTCCAACAAGTAGTGGTTTGATAACTTGGATAATTAAAAAAAACAAGGAGGGAACCGGGATATGAATGCAGAAATGTTCCCCTGGTTGTACAAGATCAGGTATATGATCATATTCATTCGAAATAGAAGACTATCCTTCCTCTAAATATATTGTTTCAACAACTACACGTGGGTCCACTGCAAGTGATACATGATCCCATTCATCAACCCAATCCATTGATTCACACTCATCCCACTCACAACTACTACAAGGCCCACAAAAGCAAGCAAGTTTCCGCGTCCATATTTCAAATAAGGGGTTGTCTGAGCTTCGAACCAGATGAAATCCACGAGTGCCTTGTACAGTACTAAAACTATAAGAATGCGATCGATCTATATCAACCACATGCTATAAATTTCTGACAACATGTCCTCTATTTATTGGTCTATGCTGCTCCATGGCTCGATCTAACATTTTTGCATAGCACCATTGAACTATGGATTCTGCATCCCAAATATGAGGGTTTTTCATGCACCTCATCTCCTCCCTTTCTAGAGAAGTTTTCAGACATGCTCCAACCCCATCATGCTCTCCCTTTCCATGCCCGATTTCAAAATAGTTCCATATATACCGCACATCATAAGTCTTGTGCAAAATACTCAAACACTGGAATACATGTGCATCTCTGAACTAGCCTACACAACCATCTGACCATATCCAATGCTCATCCACTTGTATACATATCTCCAACTGATCATAGAAAATTGTGAACCAATGCTGCACATAATGCAGGTCGTGGCACCTATCGTCACTGATGTAGAAGTTGGTCTCTTTCAATATTATGCTCGTGTCATTGCTTCTCTCTGGCCCATTCCTATGCATGATACGGACCATTATGCTACCTTGGTCTGAATGCTAGTATTGAGTTTGAATCTCACTATGTGGCTGCGGGGTGTGGTTTTCAGCAAAGTCCACGACCGACAATATTGTGCCATTAGAAAAGGTGTCCCTGCATTGTCTGTACTGTTCATCCTTCCATCGTGCTACATGGACATGTTGTACATACTGCTCATTCTTTTGTTAGAATTCCTTCATGAAATCGTAAATTTGTCCTTGGTGCCACAAAACCAAGGGCATTGATACAATGTGACATTTTCAATATGAATATATATGTATAAATTCAACATGTACAGTATGAAAGTATGCAAACTTAGATTACCTGTGACTTCACCAATGCAATTTTTTTTATTTCCTTTGCACTATCTACTTGATATGTTATGTACTTGAAGTTCTGGATTTCTACTGACATCCTCCCAAATTTGTGCTCCTCAATTTCATGGATGCAACGGCTCAATAATGCAAATCCACTACACCTGGAACATGTCCCATATAAACATGATCTTTTATAATATTTTTTTCCTTTAGGTCTTGGACACATTATGCTATGTATAAATTCTCTAAATGCATTCGGTGGTTGCAACGATGGGATGCCCTGCACAATGTTAGTATGCAAATCACAAAATATATGTCTACATGTATCATAATAGTACTCAAATTATACATGGTATCTACAACAACATGTGTTGCGATCAATGTGAATTCTAACATACCAGGGTTTGCATTTTTCAAAGGACCTTTGGCCCAAGTTCAATTGTGTGTGCTCATTCGTGAACCTCTCATAGAGTTCCGTTTGTGTCATGTCAAGGAATTGCTTGACATATCAGAGATATTTTGATATCAAAAAATGGCCTCCTATGAGATGTACTAAAAAAGTATGAGATATATTAAAATATTATGAGTTAGGGGTTTTATGGGGTAGGTATATATGACAAGTCACCTCCTACACTGTTTTCTATGACAATATAAATAACCATGGTTGAGTTACTTTTCAAAATTCACTAGAAATAAAATTAATAAAATAACTCTACATTGATGTGACTAAGATTCATTGTAAATTCCAAAAAATTTATTGTCCTTTAGCATTTATTTGTCTTGAACTTGCAAATGAAATTAAATAATAAAAAACATTTTTTAAGAGCTATTTTTTAATCTATGTTGACTTTTTATATTTAGTATTTTTCTCATCAATTTAATGTAATGTGATTTAATTGAAAATTTACTTACATGTAAAATGTTAAGAATATTATTATAATCCACATTGGATTATTATTATTATTCTTTATTCATTAAATCTATATTGGTAAATTAATATCAAAATCATAAACTTAATTTAAGTATATTGTAAAAAAATGTTATAGTTAAGTCTCTCATAGAAAATAATTTAAGACTTAATTTATTCTTAAAAATAGAGTAGTAAAAATATATAATTTAATTTACTATCATTCATGACTTTCATTTATATGCATAATTAACATACATTTTTCATATTAATATCATTCATGAATTTAATTTATTTTAAAAGTACAAGGATATATATATATATATATATTAGTTTGACATTATAATATTAAATCAAATGGAGTGAATATATAATTAAAAATTAAAAATATGTAAATAATAAAAATATTATTGTATGAAAAATGTGAACGGAATATATATATATATATATATATATATATATATATATATATATATATATATAATAAATTAGTTTGGAATTATGATATTAAATAGAATTGAGTGAATATATAATTTAAAATTAAAAACATGAAAATGACAATATATTATTTTATAAAAGAATGTGAAAGGACATTCTTTATGAATTATGAGTACTTTACTTTAGGACTTAAAAGTACTTATACCACTACCTTGGTTAACTATGGGTTTTCATCCACCATAGAAAATTTGACAAGAATTTTTAACTCATGCAATGCCACCTCAACCATGGGGGATGATGTCATCTACTATAATGTGATTCGTTGATTTTAATAGTACATTTTCCTTGTTTTGAGGCCTATTTTTTACCTAAAATTTTTTCTAATAGTTGACACCCCTTAAGACCTTTTCTCAACTTTAACACATATCTTGTTAAGTTTAAACCAAATAGACTAGCAAGATCACTGAAAGAAACATAATCACAAGATAGACACAGAATTTACCCTGGGAAACCCTCATGGGGTAGAAAACCCAACAAAGATTTCCTCAATAAGATGATCAACCAAAATACAAGATGTGCTTCCTCCTTCTCTACCTCCTTAGCAGACCTCCCAGACAAGTGCGCTACTTTTCTGAGTTGTACAAGTGTGTCTAATGAGGAGCTCACCTCCTCTATTTCTATTGGTTCCCGACTAACTAAAAACCCTAATGGGGCTGACCTCTCCTAGACAAGTCTAATAACCCCTAAAATATAAGATCAAGGCCGACCCCCACATGGTGGGTCTAATAACCCTAGTTACCACAACCCATCGGAAGAATAATCATCTCCGGATACATAATAGGGTTACCTCGGAGGGATGAAACATCTCCAGAATAATAAAGTACAAATATAATATTCTTGGAAGTTACAATATTCAACATATCTTTGATTTGATGATGGTCTAGTGTTATCGTGTCAAAAAATTTCTACTAGTTCTTTAATAGCATCAATAAGCTTCATGTTTGAATGAGGTAACCTACCAACAAAGACCCAACAATACTTTTGGCCTAGGGTCTCAAGTTTTTCTCTAATAGCATAATAATTTTGAAGAGTATTTCTATCTACTTTAAATATTTTAAATGTGTGTGATAACAGGAGACGTTGCCTTGTGGATTTGTTTACAATCGATTCTGACAGTACACGATCGGCCACATTAAAGTATTTTGTACGAGAAGTTTTTCTAATCAAATTAAATGCATACTATAGATTTATAACAATGTGATTGTTGGACTCTAAACTTCTAACTACCTTTATGTTAGGATATTCCTATACTCCATTCTAGTCCCACTAGTATTTTGATAATTTACATTTTCAGTCATGCATGCACTTTTAGGGTTTGCATGCATTCTAGGGTTTGCATGCATCCCAGTCATCAGTCCATCACCTAGTCCTCAGTTAGCCAGCCCCCAGGAGCTTCTCACTATTTAGTTTTATCCCTCCAGTTGCTTAATGCACCCTTCTTCCTTGATTTTAGGGAGCAACTCGCCCTTCTTCACCTACCAGTCCAGTTGTCTTCAGTTTAAACTCAGTTACACTTACTTACACTCAGTTACACTTAGTTACAGTCAGTTACACTCAGTTACACCTACCAAAGTTAGTTTGACTGATGGTTGACAGTTACTTAAGCATTGACGACTCCACTGATGATGATGAAGACTTCCAATTGTGCTCCGATGATCATGAGGACACCTAGTTGTGCTCCGATGACACTCTATTGATCTTCTGATCACTCCATGAAGGCTAATTCGAATTGCCACCTTATGCATTCGAATCCTCATGCATTGTATTATTTATATGTTTATTTGTGATTAATAATTTACTATGTGTGAAGTATTATTGCTTCTATCTGAGTTCTACTATACCATATTATTCTGTTGCTGATTATACCGTATTGTTCACTCTTCTTCTATTTTCCTGCTTAATCATAATTACTCTTGTGAGTTATACATCATCTCTTAGATCTGCTGTGAGGATTTTCACATGGTATCAAAGCATGTTGAGAGTATTGTTTATCTCCATTCTTGAGAGTTTTTTGCAGGTTATTACCAAGATTTTGAGTGCAGCAGTTGCAACAGTTTCTGCATTTTTGCAGCAGTAGCAGTTGCAGTTATTCTATATTGTTTTTGCAGGTCCTCTACAGCTTCTATGTATTCATAAATAATTAATCCTCTTGATCCACTCAACTATGATGAATGGAAACCAAGAATGATAGCAGACATGAAGATCCATGATCTTTTTTATTGTTATTTTGAAAGAGAGTTCGAATCCCCTGAAGAGAAGATTGACTGGTTAAATAAAAGTGACATGCACTTTCAAGCAATAATGTTTTCTTTGTTTGCACGCCAGATATTCCAATTCAAATACCGTAATGGTGTTGAAACTCCAAAGGAGTTATGGACTCCAAAAGAGATATGGGCTCACCTGGATGAAAAATTTGGCAGAAAGAATGAAGGACTTGGTCCTAACCCATTCGAAAGCAAGCAAAGTGATGCATTCGCTCCTCTTGATGGTCTCTCAGATCATGAACTAGTGTCATCTCATATTGAAGTTGTTGACAAAGAACTTGCAGATTCTACACTCATGCTCAACCTTTCTTCTCTTTCTGTGCCAGCTCACACTCTAGATATTGTAGAAGGTCCTAAATCCTCTCTTGCACTAGAGTCTATTGTTTTGCATCATGATCACATAATTATTTCGAAGGTAAAATAAGCTATTGGAGGTAATGCATTCACTCCTCTCAAGCAATCATCTCTTTTATACCACTATATGATCATTAATTCATGCTTTCATAAGGTTATTGAAGAATATGGCCATTGCCACCCGGTTGAGATAATTTCTCATGCATCCATTGGTTTTGACCTTACCTCTTATGGTTCAAAGGAGATCTCAAGAAACCATTTCCATTCGCTTGGGATAATTTCTCATGCATATGATAGTTTTGATCTCACCCCTGCTGGTTCAAAGGAGATCTCAAGAAACTATTCTTCAAGTCTTAAATCTGATTTGGATTTCAAGCAATTATTATTTGATGGTTCTTTTTGGCATAATCTCACCCACGATGGTTCAAAGGAGAAGAAAAAAGACTATCTTCATATTCATGATTTTGATCCTACCTCAGCTGATTCAAATCAGAGGTTCAAGGACCATCCTCATACTTTTGGATTTGTTCTCATCACATTCAATCTGAAGAGCAAGTACAAGCACATGTTTTTTGAGCATGATCCACTTCTTCCCAAGAAGAAGATACCTCCAAACTTATGACCAAGCATCACACCTGCTTGAGTTTGGAGCATTTATTTTTGTGTGTGCCTTACAGTCTATTTTTTGAGGAGGGGGTATGCTTCCCATGAAATTTTCCCACTTCCTTGGTTTATTGAATGTTATTAATCATTGTATTGGGTGACCTTTGGTCTTAGTTACCAGGGCCCAGGATGGATTAAGGGAGGGTGTTAGGATATTCCTATACTCCATTCTAGTCCCACTAGTATTTTGATCATTTACATTTTCAGTCATGCATGCACTTTTAGGGTTTGCATGCATTCTAGGGTTTGCATGCATCCCAGTCATCAGTCCAACACCTAGCCCTCAGTTAGCTAGCCCCCAGGAGCTTCTCACTATTCAGTTTTATCCCTCCAGTTGCTTAATGTGCCCTTCTTCCTTGATTTTAGGGAGCAACTCGCCCTTCTTCACCTACCAGTCTAGTTGTCTTCAGTTTACACTCAGTTACACTCAGTTACACTTAGTTACACTCAATTACACCTACCAAAGTTAGTTTGACTGATGGTTGATAGTTACTTAAGCATTGATGACTCCACTGATGATGATGAAGACTTCCAGTTGTGCTCCGATGACACTCTATTGATCTTATGATCACTCCATGAAGGCTAGTTCGAATTGCCACCTTAGGCATTTGAATCCTCATGCATTGTATTATTTATATGTCCATTTGTGATTAATAATTTAGTGTGTGTGAAGTATTATTGCTTCTATCTGAATTCTATTGTACCATATTATTCTGTTGCTCATTATACTGTATCGTTCACTCTTCTTCTATTTTCCTGCTTAATCATAATTACTCTTGTGAGTTATACATCATCTCTTAGATCTGCTGTGAGGATTTTCACACTTTATTCCTAAAATTCTCCTAACATGAGCTAGACAGTGTGATTTTAACAATGCCATAAACAATTCACATTTTGTTGCATCGGTTTTGGATTCAAAAAATTCTTTGATTATTCTGTTACAATGGAAATCAATAGTGTGTTTTGGAAACTTACTGTTACTATTGCAACATCCCCCCCAAAATTTTGTAAATATTGGGGCCCCTCCTTCTATTTTTTGAAGAAGTCCTTTGGCCTTTTGAGCTTGTTTTTCAACTCTTCAAAGCCTTCTTTTTCTTCAGCAAATTTTGTTTTTCTACTAAGGCAAAGTTCCCTCTTAGTCAGTTTCGGTCGCAGGTTTTAATTCTAAAAGGGTCGACACATTGCACAGAGTTTAACGTTATTCGGTACGACCGTTGCACAGCTGTAAAGCTTATTTTGTGTCGATCGGTCGCAAGTCTCAAAATCAAAAGCACTGACACGTTGCGTAGAGTCCCATTTTATTTTTTGGCAATCAGTGGCACTAAAGTCAGCATTGGTCACAGTTTTTAAATCTTTTTCCTTCGACTAGTGCACACGTTTTAGACTTAATTTCACCAACCGTTGCGCGTATTGTTAGCTTAAATTCCAACAACCTTTGTTTCAATCCTCCATCGTAGCCTCTGGTTGCAAGGTTTATCCTTAGTCCCGTTGACCGTTGCGCGCAAGAATTAGCCTTTGAATCACTAACCATGGTGCAGCCTAGAGTTTTGGGAAGCATGAAAGGCTCATTGGTGAAGAATTCAATTATGGCTCCTGCGGAGTGATTGCTCTTCACATTGAGCCCCGTGCACATTCACTACCCCAACTTCCCACCCCATAAGAATTAACTTCTCCTGTTATATATATATCTATATATATCCAACAGGGTTTTCATTCTATCTTTGCCAAGACTGAAGAGTATCGTTGTTTACCATTGGGAGCTCGAACTGTCACCAGCTTGGGTACGCACGTCGACCACGGGGAGCCTTTTAGAGAAAGACAGGTAGGTCCTCGATTCCTTCCCTTTGGTTTTGTCTGATAGGAAACTCCATTAAGTGCTCGTTTTTAGCTTTAAAGTTGTTTATTGGGTCTCCTTCAAGGCCAAACCCACATCGTTATAACACCTGAATTGCTCCCGCTTTCGTGTGATTTGTGGGAACCCTATTCCCAATGAGAACTTATTTGCTTATTAGGCATACCTCTTGTAAGCTGATAGAGGAAAAAAAAATTCTATTCATTCCCATCGAATCGATTTACGACCCAAAAGAGTCGTGTTCCACGTGCATGCAGTATGGGCTGTCAGTCAGTTTTTATGTGTTATGAAAAAGCTCCTCC
Organism: Larix kaempferi; assembly: GCA_027924585.1. Classification (NCBI taxonomy): domain Eukaryota; kingdom Viridiplantae; phylum Streptophyta; class Pinopsida; order Pinales; family Pinaceae; genus Larix; species Larix kaempferi. The sequence goes on from BSBM01002357.1 coordinate 388,503, forward strand.
CTCACTTTCATTTGATTACTAAAAGGCTAAACCTGTGAAAAATCTAAGTGGTGTTATGGGAAAGTTCCTTATCTCATAGCAACAGTGGTTTGCATGTTTATATTTTCTAAGGACTAGTACCAGTGGAATGATTGAATTTATCATGATGATAAGATATTGTTAAATGCTAGCTATCAATGCTCGAGTTTTTGTTTAAATGAATGGATTACTTGGTTTAAATACTCCGCTTCATTATTATTGTATTCAAACGACTAATTTTGATTGAAAGCTAACAACTATGTATATTCAAGTTCTGTTAAACATCATAAATTTGAATGTTGTTTTGACTCACTGACAGGGTGTTGCTCATAAACTTGTAAACTTCTCAATTTGTGCTCTCCTCGCCATTGCAAGTTTGACATGCATAGGAGATATACCAGACAGAAGGCTAAGCTTCCTGAGTCAGACTAAGACGTAGAAATCATGTTGGATACCTCGCTTGAGACAATGTTTTGTGATACAAAAGCTGTCACAGGAGTAGCCCCAGAGCCGTCGCCTGGGAATTTCAGTGGGGTGAGTTATACAGATTTATTAGGGATCAGAAGTACCCTGACGCAACCTTAGAAGAAACCATGGTCTACTTGAACATCAAGAAGTCTGGCCTTCACAAGGATGCAACTCATCCCGAGTTATTACCTTGCTCAGAAGTTATTGGCTGGATAAGTCCTCATGTGAAAACTGATACAAGATTCATTAATGAGAACACCGAGATGAGTCTCGCATCCTTCACACCAGAGAATATCATGGATACCTACGGGTTAACCCAGGCAAGGGCTCCGATGAACAATGACTAGATAGAAAAGAAAACAATAGACCCTTTAGAGTCCGCTCAGAAGATGCTAATAATTGAAAGGAAAATAAGGCAAAGAGGCAACAGAGAGTATGAAAGTGTGCTTCTAAGGACTCCTTACAGAGTCATTTTTTTAATGCTAAGTCAAATTTTTGACATGCCAAATGGAAATGTCTTCAAGATTGGCTGGGTGCCAGTGATGGTCCATGTAGCCATGTCCGGTAAAATCTTCAATTGTGCCGACATAATCTCAGACAGCATGGTCTCACTCTTAACTGCTGCCCAAGGAGGACTCACCCAGAAGAAAGCTGATTTCTTCATGTCTTCATATTTGATAAATTGCTTATTAAGCAAGCACCCTTTTCCTGATTTGGGATGCGTTTGGAACAAAAAGGAGTTCCCTGTCTTTGTAGCTTATCAACTCACATGGGCAAACAAATACGCAAATCACTACAAACAAATTTGCGAAAAGTTCATCATGCCCCTGTATCGGCTCATTTTTAAAGAAGAGCCAAATTGTTTGTTTGAAAATGCCATGCCCATCGTAGAAGAATTTGGGGACTATTACTTCTCCCCCGAGAGCACCTATATCAGAATGAGTAGAGGAACTAAACCTCCGTTTTTGTTTCCTCAGTTTGTCACGAAATTTGTAGTGCACAAAGAAGATGTAAAGAATCTCTTCATCAGTGGAGTTAGCATGATTCTCAGTGAGAAGAAGAAAGGTATGTACCCACCAATGCCCTTCACCATCGGTGCATATAGTCTCCAAAAGGCAAAGGAGCGTGAAACCTTTGCTCAAGACATAGGAATTTTTCATTTTTGCACAAAGTTTTTTAGGAGGCATGATCCTAGTCGCAGAGTCGCTGAACATTGTACCAATGTTAGAGCTACTTTTGAGTACACACATCTTAGGGACACGGATGAAGAATTTTTCTGGAGTGCCAGGAACTTGACTGAGTTGGGAAAACGTTACTCCCCTAAAAGTGGAGCAAGTTCTAGCCCCATACTGGTTGGATTGATCCAAAAGGAAGAAGAGGCACCAAAATCCCAATCAGAGGAGTCCAAGAGGAAGAAAAAATAAAAGTAGAAAGACGCCAAAAGGAGCAAGAGGTAAAGCAGCAGCAAGATGCAGAAGATGCTAGAGCTCAGTAGGTGCAAGAAGCAAAATCTCGGAAAGATGAAGAGGAGAGGATCCGAGAAGAAGAAGCTTCCAAATTGCAAGAAGAATATGCCAAATTGCAATAAGAACAGGCCGAAAGAATCAAAAGGGAAGAGGAAAAAAAGTTGTGGGCGATAAGGGAGAGAGCATAGCGAGAGGCAGTAGATCTAGCAGAACAAGTAGAGAAGAGAGCAAGAGAGGAATCAGAAGAATCTAATAAAGTTGTGGAACAAGGCATGTCTAGCCCGTAAGCCGTGGACTAGGATCTATCAACAATAAACCAATCAGGGATAGCTAATGAAGGGATTGTCACAACAAAAGAGTTAGCAATTACCCCATACACTCCTTCAAAGTAGCACCAAGTGGGAAACCTGGATTCCATTTATTTTGATTAAAGGAAGAAGGTTATTGTAGAAAGATCAGAGAAGAAGATGAAAATTGGAGAGGGTCGATTCGAAATTAGGGTATCAAAAACCCCACTTGTTAAAGGGATTGAAGGCGACCTTGTGTTCACGGCATCATACATTATGGCTTCGGCTCAAGCAAGTAAAGATAATGTTGATCGTCTGGTGGAAGAGGTTAAGAAGTACAAGGAAATATGTTTCAAATTAAAAAGTAACATGCATAAATAGGTGTTAAAAGGCAATGAGTTAAGGTTGAAGTACAAAGAGATTCAAGAGGAAAAGAAAGAAACAACTTTGCAAATCCTACAGCTCAAAGATGAAAAGAGCACACTAGAGATGCAGTTGGAAATCTCAGAAAGCGAGAAGAAAGTCCTCAAAGCTTGCATAGGAGAATTGGAGAAGCGTGAAGCCAACAATGTGCAGCTAAATAAATCATTTAAGCCTCAAAGCCTTAGCTTGAAAGGCTGACGCGGGAAAAAGAGCAGCTCAAGGTTGCAAATGAGAAGCAGGACCTAACCACATTTCATAAACAAGTATGTGAGATGCAGAAGAAAGTTTATTAATCACTGGTGCTGATTTCAGGAGAGATATGTAGGGTGAAAGAAATGATAACAAGGATGACAGCCATTGAAGTCGAGGCATTGAAGCTGAAAAAGAAGTATGTGCATCACTTGGAGGAGATAAATAAACAATTTGAATAGAGGGAAGGGAAATCTGGTTTCACAGCACACCTACGGGTTAAGAACACCGATGAATTGGACTTGGATTGTGGAGTCCTCGAGTTTTGTAGGGATTTTAGCACAAAGCTAAGTGTTTAAATCCGGAAAACCGTCAAGAGCTATCACGCATTCTCCTCAAATATCGTGGAAACCTATACGAAATGTAGGATGGTTTTACCTCAATCTATTAATGAGTTTCCCGAAAGAGAGTAGCATTTGGAAGATCTCCAGAATGAGCTGAATGTGGAAACAAAATACATCAATAAGAGAGATGTCCTAAATCCCAACGACCTCCATCGGTTCATTGGGAAGACCTCTATCCAAGCTTATTTTCTGGAAATCATCACCGAGGTAGTAGTGGGAGGAGCAGTCAGTGTTAAATCAGATTTGTGCAAGCATGAAATAGCATTGAAAATGATAATCTCTGCGTGGGGTAATACCATTCCGCGAGAAATCAACCAGTGGACCATCTATATTGAAAGTGTAGACAACCCAGCTGAAGCAAGCGGTCCTACTGAAGTGGATAGTTCAACAGGGATTGAAGGACCAGTTGAGGAAGCAGAGCCATCTGGAATTTAACTTTGTTCTATTCTAATTTTGTAAAGAAAAAAACTGGAGTATATTTTATTGTAAAATTATTTTGTAAAAAACAGTTGGAAATGGTTTTTGTCTCTTTAGGCACTAGAAGACAAACTTTTGGGTCTCCCTAGGGTTAGGTTTTAGGAAGAGACAAATTTTTTAAAATCTATAAATATAGAGATAGAAGAGATGAGAAGGGACTTTTGGAAGGTGAAAGGACAGACTCATTTTGTATGTGAATTACTTTGCTACATCAAGAAGGAAGCTCTATTTTTCCTAAAGAAAGCTTGCACCGAGTTTTGTTGTGGGAATGTTTTGAATGTTGGACGAATTATTTCTACGTTATTCATATGTTGACTGTGAGATCGTTCTTAAATAATCTAAATTATTTCTCTGTTATGAATGCTTTCACTTTCCTATGCAAATTTTTTGTGTAAAATGAGTAATGGAATGTTTATCTCTATCAAAGCTATCTTTGATAATCTTTTTCTTTCTATTGTAAATGATTCTATTAATTAGAACAACTATCTGTGAAATTCTTGGTTGCATTCCTAGTTTATTACTCATTCTTTCAGTTTGCTCCTTGCAAGGATATATTAAATTTGCTTAAACAATTTTAGATCAGATTTGTTTAACTGCATGCATTTAGATTACAGCACTTGCATCTCATCTTTAAAATTAAAATACATAAACGGTGGATCAAGCCGCAACCAGTGAAAATAAAACTAATCTTTAAATCTTACACGGTAGCCAGGCCGTTAACCGGATGGATTCCCCACACCAAACGGTGAGAGATCTAATTAGGCTTGCTTACCAGGGAGAATCCCTTGCTGATTGATGTTACAATTTTCAGGGCATAAATAGTTTTTGGCGCTAGAAGGAGGGCCACCAGGGCATGGCTAGCAGAGGAGATCCTTTCGTTAGAATAAATCCCACTGAATACCCGCTTGTAATAGCTATCCCAGACAATTTTGATCTGGAATTAATAAATCAAGAAGATCCCAATTCTGAGAGCGAACAGCAAGAAACGCTATATGCTGTTCCTTTTGTTGAAGTAACAAATTTAAGAAGACATACCCGTGCGTATGTTAGGAAACTTGGTGGTTTGAATGGGATCCCCCTACTCCCTAGAAGAAGAGCCCCTAGAAGGGAAACAAAGTATACAAGGGATTCAGTTCTTATTCAGAACTTAGAAGAGTTGGTGGATCTATCTTTGGAAGAGATCACAGAGCCTCTTGGAGAAATCATACTTGAAACTCCTCTAGATTTAGAGGAACCGCATACCCCACGTAATTCTCCACATAACACTCCACCACATTCTCCACATAGAGCCATAGTTGTGCTAACATGGAGAGCAAGAGGAGCGTTGAATTTAGCTGGTCCATTCCATGATCTGCCCAAGAATCCGGAAAAGGTTTTTCCCAAGTACGATCCTGGGAAGGGTATTTCTGCTGAAGATCATCTTAAGAGTTTCTATTTGGCTTTAGGTCTTTTAAATGTGCAACATGAAGATGTAGTTTGTAGGATTTTTCCCTACACTTTTGAACCCAATATATCTTCCTAGCATTTCAGTTTGCAAGCTAGTTCAATATCGAATTGGGAAGATTTCGAGCAATGCTTCTTAAAAAAGTACGGAAATCAGAAAACAGTCACTACACTCATGAAAGAATTGTTGTCCATGAGAATGGAAAAGAAAGAGAAGGTTCAAGAATTTAATCTAAGATTTATTACATTGTTGAATAATTGTAGTGATGCAGCAAGACCCGCTGAGGAATCTTTAGTTCAATATTATACAACAGCACTTGACCCTCCATAGCAGTGTTCGTTAAAAGGACAAAGAAAACTACCTTGATAGGAAAATGAGAAGAATCCAAAAAGGTAGAAGAAGAAGCAAACAACATTGCTAAGCATTCTCTCAATCTGGAAACAAAGCCAACAACTGTTAAGAAACCACTTTTGCTAACCAAAAGTAAAGAGGAACCATCAACAAATATGGAAAATATGGTCAAAATGATGCAAAAGCTTTCTAATAAAATTGTAGATTTGGAGAAAGATAAGGAAGGCAATACTTCTAGGCAACCATTCAAGCCTTTCTATAAGAAAAGGGATGAAAGTGGACAGCCGCTTCCACCTATAAACAATTATGTTGTTCTAAATTTAAATGACGTTGGCATGGACCATTTATGTACCTTCCATCAAGAACAACACTCAGAAAAAAGTTGTTCACAATGGATAAATTCGATGATCCTAGTGATGAATCAAATGCTAGATGCACAGATAATAGATCAGAAAGATCTTGTAGAAGAGCATATTTTTGAACAGGAAGAACCCGCTCCCGACACCACAATGGTCCTATGGGATTCAGCTCCTGTGCAAGAGCCTTCTTTTGAAGATCTTGCTAATGAATTTCAGACTGCATCAATTAATGTCACCACTAGAAGTAAAGGCCCGGTTCTTGATGAAATCATTGATGCACCTAAAGCCAAGGTTTCTAAGGAAATACCCAAAAGGAACATAACCATCATTCCACCACATCCTAAGGCAATCCTAGCACCTATAAAAGAACCAAGTGCAGAGATAACCAAACAACCGAAAGTTACTTTGAACAAAACAAAAAATCAGCCAAAAGTTTCAAAAGAATGTGACATGGGATATGATATAATCGAAGAAATTAAGAAAGCAAAAGCAAGTGTCTTCATATTTGATATGTGTAGTTTGCCCCAGCAAAGAAAGAAGTTGTTGCAAGCTCTTGATCCACAATCTAGCACTTCATTAGCAAGCACTCAGGAAGATCTTGAAATAAATGAAGCTAGTATTGGCGGGAAATCTAGATCCCAAACGTTGCCTTTTCTCTTAACTTTTGAAATTTTCAATCATAATGTGCATAACTGTTTGGTGGATTCTGGGGCTTCCTCGAATGTCATGCCACTTTCAATTTGCAAAAAGATTAATGGGAATCTAATTCCATCCCCATCTCAGATCATATAGTTACATAGAATTGCTGTTAAAGCCATTGGAGAAATGAAAGATGTGCTTATTAGGTTGTGAGCAGATCCTAGAGTATGTCAATTTGTTGATATAATGGTAGTTGATATTCTTGAGGCTTATGGTTTAATATTGAGTGGGGACTGGTCTACGAAACTGAATGGTTATTTTGCAACGGACTGGTCTCACTTGTGGTTTCCATACGAAAATAAACAAAATCAGATTAAAATACGGAGAGAACCTCACATGAAACAAAACATAACTCAATTAGAGGAAAAGAATGAAGTTGTAGCTTTCTCATCTTCGGTTTTAGGAAATTATTTTTTAGAGATTGAACTAGGTAATTATCAATCAGAAAATGTTAGCCATGAATTAGATGAACTATCCGATCTCCTTCAATTTTCTCAGACTGGTGATATTGATTGCAACATAGTAGGATTAGTCACTGACTTAGGTGATAGTGAACTAACTTAGTTAAAATAGAAAATGTTTTTTGGGTTCTATACTTTGATGGTTCCAAAACCTAAGAAGGATCCGGAGCTGGTTGTGTTTTAATTGATTCTGAAACCAACAAACACTTTTTATCTTGTAGACTAGAGTTCGATTGCACGAATAACATTGTTGAATATGAGGCTCTAGTCCATGGTTTGAATAAAGCTATTATTTTAAATGTTAAATATCTGAAAGTATTTGGTGATTCAGAGATAGTTGTCAGGAAAGTGAGAGATACAATTCACCACCTTTCACCACACTTAAAAGGTTATCAGTCAGAGGTTTGGAATTTGATTTCATGTTTTGATGCCTTTAATATTAATTCCATTCCTAGATTAAGAAATGTTGCAGCTGATTTGTTGGCTACCTTTGCTTCCAAATTAGTGCCTACTAATCACAAGTGCTCTATTGAATTGATTTTCAGGCCATCTGATCCGGATAACATTACAAATCTTAGAGTATTTGATGATGATGATCAAATCATCAGCTTCTTAACACATGAGAATGTCTTCCAAGAAGCCATAATAGATGAGGAGAAGCATGATTCAGATATGCAAAGCAAAGATGCAGTCAAAGGAAACTTCATGACCAAGGGAGTGAGATCTCTTGAAAGTTTGTTCGATCTGCAGAACAAGTTCAAAAGGCCAACAAATGTTAAAACTCATAGCTCCTCTATGTAGCATGAATTGGTAAATCTGGGTACAGAAGTTGAAACAAAGTATGTCAATCTTGGTAAATGTTGCTCACCAGGCGAGAGAGATAAGTTCATCAAACTATTTCAGCAGTATAAAGATGTCTTTGCATGGACTTACGAAGATCTAAAAACATATGATACTTGCATTATTCAACACATAATACCAATGAAGGCAAGCATTAAACCATTTCAGCAACAATTAAGGAGGATGCATCCGACTCTTAAGCCTTTGATACAAAAAGAGTTGAAGAAGTTGTTGGATGCAAAGATTATTTTTAACATCCGACATTCTGAATGGGTCGCCAACCTAGTTCCCGTGCGAAAGAAGTCGGGAGAAATAAGATTGTGTGTGGATTTTCAGAACTTAAACAAATCTTTGGATAAAGATAACTACCCTATGCCCCCAATGAAACAAATTTTATAGATGGTGTTAGGATCATAGCTTTTCTCTCTACTAGACGGTTTTTATGGTTACAATCAAGTGCTAGTAGTAGAAGAGGACCGACTCAAAACCACTTTTCGTACAAAGTGGGGAACCTTTGCATATCACAGGATGCCATTCGGCTTGATAAACGCAAGAGTTACTTTTCAGTGAGCCATGGGCATTACTTTTCAAGGATTGGGCATTCATTGTGTTGTAGTGTATCTAGATGATGTGACAGTTTTCTCAAAGAAGAGTGAAGACCGCGTTTTCCACTTGAAGCAGATCTTTGATTGCTGCAGAAAATATGGTATTTCGTTAAATCCCAAGAAAAGTGTTTTCGCTATTCTTGAGGGAAAACTCTTGGGCCATATAACTTCAAATAAGGGAATCTCAATAGATCAAGAGAGAGTGCAAGCCATCAACAAGATTCCCATGCCCCACAACAAAAAATCTATGCAATCATTTATGGGCACCATTAATTTTGTTCGAAGGTTTGTTCCTGACTTTGCTCAGACCGTTAAACCTTTGCAACAAATTATAAAGCAGAGTGTACAATTCAAGTGGACTGACTGGGAAAAAGTGGCATTAAAGAAATCAAAGATGCCATAGCTAATGCACCTTTTTTAAGAAGTCCATACTTCAACAAGGATTTCATTATGTACACCTTTGCTTCAGATGACTCTCTCGCATCTGTGCTCACGCAAAAGGTAGAATCAGGAGACGAATACCCAATTTCCTTTATGAGCACTGGTATATAGGGTGCTGAATTGAACTACCCTGTCGTAGACAAGAAAGCATATGTCGTATTCAAAGCGGTAAAGCAGTTCAGGCTGTATATTCTAAAAAACAGAACTAAAGTCATAGTTCCTCACTGTTATACCTCAATATTACACCCAACAACCTAGTGTCGCATCTTTACACCAAAAAACATTGACGACACTTCCCCCTACTGACTAAACATCCAAAAAAGAAGACCAATGATTGACCACTGAAGACAAACTCTTTTCCTGTCATCCACCAACCCAACTCAGTCTTATTTGCAATCACTACCACGCCTTGCACATCTATTGGGGAGTGGTAGTCTCTACTACCATGTATTGCTCCTCTCCTGGGACACGGTATTACCACGCTATGCTCAGGTTTAGGGGTGCAGTAGTCCAGTTATAGCTTTTTGCCATGGATTTTGGGATGTCAACCTTCGAGGGATTCTGTTAGGATTGCCACCTTTGATTCCATCCTAACCCTCTCCCTGTTTGGCTGGCTTGATCCACTAAACACTCCATAGATCCACACTTCTCTCTCGTTGGTTAACCTTCCCACATCCTATAAGAAGGAGTCTTCCATGAGCCAGAGGAGGAATTTTGGGGGCATCAAACCTATGATCATAAACCTTTTGTGGAGATAGCTAGAGGTGGAAGCAACTGGAGTTGGAAGACTGGCTTGGACATCAAGCAACCTTTGTAAGCACTCTTCAAGCTTCTTAATAATATAACTTGCCATGTTTCCTAGTTCATGAGTACTGATTATGTTTCAGTTTCATGAATTATATCTATGTAGATTTGGAATTTAACTTGTAATTCAAAGACATTGGAAGATTGCATGTGCTTGTATATTGTTTTGTCTCTACAGGTCTATCGTGAAGATTTTGAGATCAAAACTACAAGCAGGACAAACGCTGAGAATGGAGGTGAGTTACTTTCTTTCCTTCCTCCTAATGTAAAATATCTGAAATACTAGTTTAATCCAGGATCCAAGATTACATTTGTTTCATTTTTTGTCTTAGCTTAGAGCTAGCTTAATCTACTTTATCCTAAGAGAATTTCTCTTTATCCATAGGGAGAAATATCTACAACAAAAACTGGCAACTCCGCTGGTTTGAACCATGTTTGATTGAGTTTTTTCACTTTCAGCCATCTTGATTGTGATCTTTCTCTCCCTTCAAACCAGTAGTAGAATTTGTTTTTTTTTACCTTAATTCATCCCCTTTCCCTCTGCATTAGCTCTCTACTCTTGATCAGTGAGTCCTCTGGGTCTGCACACCCTTGAAAAGTTCAAAACTTTTCTTAAAGTAGTGCCCCTTTCATCCTTAGCAGTAGTACCGCGCCCCTATAACCTCTTCCAGAGCGGTAGTACCACGCCCTGAACAATTCCTAGAACGTGGTAGTGCACAGTACCGCTCCTAGATGTATGGCCCGAACGCGGTAGTCCTGTATTTCTTTTGTTTATCCTACCTTGTTTGGTTCCTACAGGTCATTTTTTACCTTCTCTTCCATTGGATTGATTTTCCTGTTGCTCATAAACATCCTGCAATTTGCTTAGCCTCAGTGCTTCCACTTTATTGTGTAAAGCCTGGTAGACAACTCTCAAACTTTTGGGTTCACGGTTACTCATTATCACCATATGTACTACCTCATTCCGAATTACTACTTGTCTACTTTTACTGCCATTGTTAGCCAGTTGCAAGTCTTTAGGTTTGGTTGCATTTTTTTTTGGTTTGAGCTTGAATTTTTTGAGTTAGTGGCATATTTTGCACATTGATCACCCCTTCATCATTTTTGCATCAGCTCGATCCTTTCATTATAATCAATTTTTTGTCACTGTTTTCTTTCCCTTGATTATATAATTTTGAAGATCACATTGTTCTTACAAGCGTTATCTTTTCCATTTCTGCTATAAAATTAATATTGGAAAATATCTTTTAAGAACATTGTCTTTCCTTCATTTGAAAAGATATAGTCCTTCTTTTGCATGCTTAGGAGTGAATCATCCATTTGTATTTGCCACATAAATTCTCATTTTGAAGCATTATAGTTGTAGATCAGTTACATTTGAAGGTAGTGTTTATTTCAGTTTCGCTTGCTTGGAAAAAGAAAACAAAAAAGTTTGTTTTTGCTGTGGTTTTTTCATTGTTCTTAAAAAATTCATGCATGGTGATCGAAGAACTCTCTCTTTTCTATAGCTAGATTTCATCGAATAAAAGGCTCATTTCGATTCATTCTCACTTGCATGGTTTGGGTTGTCACAACATCACAAGTTTCACGTTCGTTTACTCGATTGAGTAATACAACCACTAAAATTTACATCCCCTAACTCAACACATCATAACCTCACTTGAGGAGAAAATGAACTTGTTAGTTAGGTAGGACACCGGGGATAGGCATCCAAATAATTCCACCTTGTCATTATCATCTGAGACATAGTTTTTGTCCTCTAGGGTACCAAAATCCTCTAGTATTTGTTGACATGGTCATACACCAGTTTGTGGAGGGGTCTCCTGTTGTTTCAGGGGTTAAACCATCGCGAGATCGAGAACCAGATGGACTCTATGGAATGCCACACTCCACTTATCCCTAAGGAAACATCGATCATTGTCTTCCTTGTATTCTCCGGCCACCATACTACTAATACAAGGGTGATAAGGCAGAAGCATCGAAAACCTTTTCGAATGTTTCATGAACGAGGTAGCTTAGTGACTCGTCTGCTAGGGCTCTTTTTCCCAGGATCCCTTTCAGCAGAGGGACATCCTTCCATTATTGGTCTCTCATGTTGTATTGTTCGACTTGGATTTCATCACCTTGTGAAGGATACAATTTGTTGAGGCCTCTAGCTCTTAGTTAGGAGGTTTTGCTTGCCATCTCATCTTCATAGAGGGTCATTTTTATTTTAGTGATTGCTTGTTGGCATTCTAGCGATTTTGGTTTTCAGCTCGCTTACTATGATGCCAATCTCAGTGTACTTTTTAGAGCTTGGTTTTTGTCCTACAAGCCTTGCTTTTTATAGCTCCCCTTTTGCACACTCGGCTTCATTAGGGTTTTCGAGATCTTTTTCACGAGACTCTCCCCAGAATTTGTATTCCTAGAATTATGTTCGAACCACGAAGACCACGAAGAGTACAGGGACAAAGCCCACCACCACCGCCACGAACCTCTGGTCCACCTACATCACATATTCCTGTCCCTCCTGGTTGCGGTGCCGGCCGAGGGAACTTTCCATCACCGATCCGCACTACATCTTCAGTTCCGCGTGTAACTGTTACTCACAGTACGGTCTCAGAACCCCTTGCAGTTTCTACAACCAGCAACACACCTAAGATTCTGACTATCACTTCACCCATTGTTATTCTGAATCTATCTGCCACAGTGGACAACACTACAGTGGCTGAAACTAATACTCCCCCAGATACTAGACTAGAGGCCATCATCCTCCCCGATGTTAGCACTACCCTCCCACCAAATACTTTCTACGATGTTCCAGAAGGATCTGTTGGAACCACCGAAGGATCTGACAAAGATATATCCGAACTGATTGCAGTGCCGAATAGATACGTCAAAATTATCGAAGAAATTGAACTCCCTAATACACGTTTTGAACCTGACTTTGGCTTTCTTGCTTTCCAGGTGGAACCTCTGCCTGCTACCACTATGCCATCAATTGTTCATCCGCAAGAAACTGGTTCTTCTAGCAATGTACCTCGTACGGTATCCCTCCCCAATCTCCCTTCGGGACATGAAATCATGGCATCGATCCAATCTAGTATGGTTAGTCTAGCTAACTCCCCATTAGCGTCGGAACAGTTTAAACGTGATACAGAGCAAATGCTCTCAACGGCTTCTAGATATCACTGTGCTACCCATCCTCCCGACTATCGAGCTCCTAACGTTCTGTCTAGCACAGAGTTTCATCACTCTTATGCAGACGGCTCCGGACCTTCTGATGTTACTATACCTCATTTCCCCCCAGATCCTGAATACCCAGCTCATACTTTCAACCCATTCTAGGATACAAATCCAAGCCAAGCCCTTGATGGTCCTCCTACTGTTCAAGACTCTATGGACAAAACTCCTGATACCCATCAGTTAAATTCCCCACATTTTCTACCGTCAAGTATGTTTGATGTACCTTCCAGGGACACACCACTTATGAGGGATAACCCAGTATTCTCTCCATCCCCGCTTGTAACGTATGGAAGACTCCCTCCACAAATCAGCACCTTTGGCACCATCACCCAATCGACACTATCGCATCTTTCTAGTGTCGGAAGAAAATCAAGTCATACCGCTGGATCATCCATGCTGACCGGAGGTTCATCTTCGGCCACCATCTACACCATTTCAGGAGGTGGACAACCGACTATTGGAACTACTAATCCCAACAACCAACCCCCTACTGGTGGGCCACCAACCCAGCATACAGGAGGACAACCCTTTATAGGGAACACCGCTCCTAGTCACCAACCCCCCCATAGGACCATCTAATACACCTACTGGAGGGAAACCCCTCGGTACCATTCCAAGTGGGGTGATTCAACCAACACCTCCATCCTTCCCATTGGCTCAACAAGGCCCTTCACTTGGAGGATTCCCACTGGCTAACGCCCCCACTGGCACCATTCAACAACCCTCCCAACCAACATCATCTGCTCAGTTGGGTATGCATAATACACCTGGCAGCAGACAACCTTATGCTAGTATTCCAACCGACCATCATCCTCAACATCCCTCGTCAGGCATACTTCCATCTTGGGGATCTTAAATCCCACAGAGCGAGGGATACTTGTTGTTCAGAAACTGGAACCAAGCTGGGGGGCAACCTCACATCTCCCCCAACTTGAATTTCGGCTTCCCCTACCCTTCAGCTACAACAACTCCATGGAACCCATCCCTTCAACCTCCACCTCTTCATCAAGGTGGAACCCATATTCCATGGACACCATTCTTGTAGCCACCCCCTAACCCTGGTACTGGAAATCCTCCACCTACTCAAATTAGTGGTAACATTCCTGGGACCCAACAACCCCAGGGAGCCATTCCCCAACAAGGAGCAGAAAACATTCCTGGGACACAACAACCCCAGGGTACAATACCCACCATCCCCACTCAGCAGAACGTCCAACAACCGGTTACCACTGTGATTCCCAGTTAGGCAATGAATTCAAACACACAACCGGTTAACCAGATGGCCTACTACCCCCATAACTTCTAGCAGTACCATGCGGGAAACATGTATGGGTACAACACGCAACAATATGTTGTGCAGGGCCCCTCATCCATCCCTACGCCGTACAACTACTACTCATACCCGCAGCCCAACCGTCAACTTCCTTTCTTGGCCACGCTAGATTTACCTGATTTGTCGAGGCTCATCAATGATCCTATATGGCATGAACCTCATTGGCCACCTATCCCAGCCAAACTCCCATCGGACATTCCTAAGTTCGATGCCAAGCCCAGGGAAGACCCTAAGAACCACGTGATGACCTTCCATCTTTGGTGTTCATCCAACTCATTGATGGACAACTCCATTCGGTTATGGCTCTTCCAGCGTACGCTTACTGGCACGGAAAAAAAATGGTACATCGAGCTGCCACAACACTCCTTTCATGATTTTAATACCTTGGCCATGCAGTTTCTGACCCATTTCCAGCTCCCCATCCGGTACGAGACTGGAACAGAACTGTTAACCTCGTTATGTCAAACCACTTCTACACATATCTCAGACCATATCCACGAGTGGCGTTGACACCGTAGGTTAATAAAGGCACCCATTCTAGATCGGTTAGTCACTGATTGGTTCACAAAGTCATTCTTGCCTCCCATAGCCAGGGACATTGCTATGTGCGGGCCCGTCACAGAGGAACAAGCCATCTCTTACTCTTAGTACATGGATTTGGTATATACCCAATCCAGAACTCTCCATGAACTTCTTCCCCATGCCACCCACATTACTACTGATCCAACTAAGCCTACCACTGAACCCCCTATCGATGGTATTGTCGGTTCAGTCAAGGCCCAGCCTACCACTAAACCGATGGGGCAGCAAGCTCCTGCTTCCCCTACTCCACCCCAGGTTATCCCAAAAGATTCCACTTCTCCCATTGTCTCCTCCGAGGTGAACGCAATTTAATCCATGTCACAACCATCCAAAGGAAAGAAGAAGAACACTCATGGAAAATCCAAGAAAACTTCTAACCAGTAGGAGAACCCGAAGCCACAACCCACCCACAACGACCCGAAACCACATCGGAAGGAAAAGTTTCCCTGCCTTATTTTCCAGGAAGATCATTATACACGGGACTGTCCCTACAAGCATGAAGTCAATAAATTCATTAAAGGATCCTCCCACCCGGCATTGTTAACCGATCTCCTTTCCCTCAACAGCAATAGCAGATGGTTGCCCACGATTCCTCGCAAGGGGGCAACCCAAACAACCCACCTTGCGGAGAGGCATCCGCAAATCGCGAAATCCTGATGACGAGTAATGAAGAGATTCATATAACCACTCGTTCGAATACGTAAGAAAGCCCCCCAAGTTCAAACAAACAACCAGATACAGCCAAAGGCAAGTCTCCCGCTGAAGATCCTCGTCTCACACCTCCCCCTAATGGTCATCTCCACATCGAGAAACCACCTACAGACACAGTGCTATGCCCACCCAAAGGCACCATCTGAAACGCAACATTCAATCTTAATGCACGAGCTACCCAAAATTACAACATTCTTGAGGACTTAGCTCAAGCACCATGTGCCATGTCAACTCTCGAGGTTCTCCAACACTGCCCTACGCAACACAGAACCTTACTTTCAACACTGGGGGTAGTAGACTCGGATACCTCAAACACCATCATGTTTAACTTGGAGTATGTCAAACCTCAGATTTCCCATCAGTTAGCCTTCTAGGTTCATACAAAGATCCATGGAAATAGCATCCATCGCACAATCTTAGATGAGGGTGCTTCCATGTCGATTATGTCTTTGAATTGTTGGAGAGCCTTAGGCTCTCCTAACGTCACGACTTCTCCCACTACTCTCAGAGCATTTGACGGACATGGTTTTCAGCACTACGGACTCATTCCTGCGATTGGTGTTGAACTGGGAGGAAAAACAGTATCTATACACATCGAAGTCGTAGATGCGCCATTAGATTACAATCTTCTACTTGGCCAGAACTGGTTTTGCTCCATGACCTCCATAGCATCTACCGTCTTTCGACTCATACAATTTCCTCACGAAGGGAAGATTGTCACCATAGACCAGCTAGATTACTGTATCCCAAACTCTCATTCGAACTCCGCCAACATAGTCCCATTATTGGATCAGCCTCGGTACCATTTCCAAGACATTGGCGTTGGTCTTATGAAGGATTCCTCCCTTATCAGAGTTTTCCCAGAGCTCGGATCCCCCGTACAGCTCGTTAACATGATATCATCAAGTATCATCCCATTCAATGATTCTTGGGTGATACCGAGTCCTACCGAGATTGAAAACTACAACAACTCCATGTCATTAAATAGGAACCTCGCAGCATATGAGGCGATCCAGTCAACCACCGATTGGGTCGATCCTACTATCCATCACACAGTGGCACAGCTCTCGTCTGAGGCTAGTTCATCCCCACCACTTATCAATCCTCTCACATTGATTTTTCCCACTGACAAATCAATCATGGAGGTTATGTGCCGTGATGAATCACCCTAGGGAGATTTCCACCATCAATCTTCTTTTCCCACTATCCAGGCGATTCAGCCAGATACCAAACCCAACACTTCACTTGGAATGGTTCAAATCAAATTTCCCACTTCATTCGATGAAATATTTTCCAAGGGAAACTTGGCCAATCTCATGGCAACCACTCCCATCGACATTTCAGTGAAGCCTGGTGTCGTGGAAAACATTCATATTGGCAAAACATGCACCCCCACCGAAATGGAGTTCTACGGTGCCTACTTTAAAACATTCTGCAATGTTTTTGCTTGGATTTTTGAAGAGATGCCAGGAAAATACCCTTCTATCGTGGTCCACGAGATTCCAACCTTTCCTGGCGCCCGACCTGTTCGGAAGAAAATCCGACCCGTCCATCCCCGTAAGGCAGCCGTTACCAAAGCAGAAGTCGAAAAAATTTTGCATGCTGGTTTTATCTATCCTATCCCACTGACAGAATGGGTATCTAATATCACTCCCATAGCCAAGAAACAGTGTATGATTAGAGTCTTCATCAATTACCATGGCTTGAACAAAGCTTGTCCAAAGGACAACTACCCAACTCCGTTCATCGACCAGATCATCGATAACTGCGCCGGGAGTGTCATCTTTTCATTTATGGATGGCTTTTTCGACTATAATCAGATCGAGATACTCCCAGCAGACCAGCATAAAACAACCTTTATCTTCCCATGGGGAATCTTTGCATATCGAAAGCTACCTTTCGGCTTGAAAAATGCCGAGGCAACTTTCCAACAGGCGATGTCGTACGCATTTCATGATATCAAACATATTGCAGAACCGTATCTTGATGACCTTCCCGCTCATTCTCAAACTCGGGAAGATCATCCTGATCACTTAGGCATCGTCTTCGCAAGGTGTCATCGTTACAACATTCATTTGAACCCGCATAAATGCATTTTTTGCATTGAAGCCGGAAAACTTTTGGGATTCATAATCTCCAAAGACGGTATACGATTGGACCCCACAAAGGTAGAAGCTATTTTAGCCATGCCTTCCACCATGAACATACCAGAACCTCAAAGTTTGCAAGGGCATGCAAAATTTCTATGTCGTTTCATTTGCAATTTTTTCGAGATAACAAAAGGCTACATGAGGCTTCTAAAGAAGGACACCCCCTTCTTGTGGGATGACAAATCCCAATTCTCCTTTAATAATCTTAAGGCAGCCTTAACTAAAGATCCTATGATTCAACCCCCCAACTACACACAGGATTACATTGTATATCTTGCAGCTTCGATTTCCACCATTGGCATGGTGTTAGTCCAAGAGGATACCAACGAAATAGAACATGTAGTATATTATCTTAGTAAGAGTCTTCTTGACTCCAAAACTCGCTACTCACATGCTGAAAAGTTGGCTCTGGCAACAGTCTTTACTGTCCAAAGGTTCCGTCACTACATTCTACTCCACCAGACCACTGTCATAGCAAATTTCAATCCAATGTACTATATCCTCACACGTCAAGTACCTGGGGGTAAATATTCCTGTTGGATTGTCATCCTATAAGAGTTTGACTTGGAATTTGCCAAAGCCAAATCCCAGAAATCTTTGGTCTTTTCCGAGTTGATTTGTAATTTGCCCCGTGCTACTGAGCAACTTGAGCCCATCATATCTCTTCCTGATGAATTGTTGTTCCTCATCAGCACATCCAACCCATGGTACGGGGATATTCTACTATATCTCCAAACCCAACGTTTTCACCCCGACATCAACCGCGATGAACGTCGACGTATCCGACATCATGCCAAGTACTACCTTATAATTAACGATACCGTTCTTCGACGTTGTTTAACTTTAGATGAGGCTGAACACGTTCTTAATGACTTCCATGCTGGAGCATGTGGTGTTCATCTCTCTGGGATGGCTATGGCCCAGAAGATACTACGAGCGAGATATTTCTGGCCGTCAATTTTCAAAGAATGCATTGAAATGGTTAAGAAATGTCCACCCTGTCAATTCTTTCATAGCAAGACTCGCTCGCATCCTACTCCACTTCATCCTGTCATTGCCATTGGCCCATTTTCCAAATGGGGTATAGATTTCAGGCACTATAAGCCCACTTCAGATGGGGGGCATAGCTATGTCATAGTAGCTATGGATTATTTCACAAAATGGGCTGAAGCGATGCCTACTTATGCTGAAGAAGGTAAAATAGTAGCACAGTTCATATTCAACCATATCATAGCTAGGTTTGGAGTCCCACAATCCATCATGACCGATCATGGCTCCCACTTCAGGAACCATATGATTGAAGAATTGAGCGCCAAGTTGGGTTTTCGTCATGAAAACTCAACCCCGTACTACCCACAGGCCAATGGCCAAGTCAAAGCCATTAACAAGGTTTTGAAATGCATGATTCAGTGCATTGTGGGTACCCATAAGTTCAATTGGCACTCAGCTCTTTTCTCAACATTATGGGCATACCGAACCTTAGTGAAAAGTGCTACTAGATTCACACCATTCCAACTGGTGTATAGCCTGGAAGCCATCTTACCGATTGAATGTGAAATCCCATCACTCAAGATAGCCATAGAGCTACTTCCCAATACCACCTCCGAAGAAGAACGGTTTCTATACCTAGCCAAGCTAGATGAAACCCGCCGAGACGCTGCTTTAGCTAATGAAGCCCATAAAAAACACGTCAAAGCGCAGTATGACAAATCCATCCAACCTCGGGTTTTCAATGAAGGTGACCTCATACTCACATATGACCAGATGCATGATAAACTTGGAAAAGGAAAGCTAGAGTCTATGTGGTATGTCCCCTTCATTGTAAAACGTGTATTGGAGAAAGGAGCCTACGAACTCATCGACTGTGACAGTACACCGTTGGCATGGCCCCGCAATGGGATGTACCTAAAATGTTTCTACGCGTAGGTTTATCCTGCGCGAGACACTTTTGTACATAATGTACTTAGTTTGTTTTCATTTCTCTTTTATGTATGTATGCATGGATCTTATGTATCCCTATTTACCTCGACTTGTGCTTCTATGCATAAATGACTGCCTACTATAGATTCGTCGACGGTGCGAGCTAACACACCCAGAACCTCGCTTCCGCGGCATGGGTATTTTATTCTCCCACTGGCGAGTTGATATCTTCAGGAGGCACTTTCTTGGGCCCCGCAACCAACAATATTGCAGAGTACCATGTAGTTATTGGACTCTTAACTGAGGTTGCTTCCCTCAGAATTGACTCCCTATCAGTCTTTCTAGACTCCCAACTCATGGTGTCCCATCTGAACCATATCTACGTTGTCCGCAATCCTTTTTTACTTCACTTATTTCGAAGGGTACGCCTCTTGGAACGACCTTTTGATTATATTTCATATCAACACATACCAAGAGAATTCAATTGTGTAGCTGATTCATTAGCTAACCACATTTTGGATTGGCATCTAACCCATACATGAAAAATACATCATAAAATAAACATGCAAGTCATTGTAAATGGATAAATCATAAGAGTAGGTCCATATGTATATATTGTCACATATAAAAGTGTTTTTCTGAATACATAAAGTTTGTGTCCAAAAGACAAAATTTGGGATCCAATCCCATACAAAAAATTGGCTCTCTAGCCTACATATCGTGTACATGCCGCAAAAAGGTAAAATACTACTATCTAAGGAGATCTACGAGATCTATCACGAGCCTCCTCAGATTCCTTGCGCTACTGATGGTAGTAAACTATAGTTCTAGCCACCCTACGGAGGAGTAGGCCAATATGTCTAGGCACACCCACAGTATGCCGCTAAAGGTGTAGAGGAACATCATCCATCCTCATAGCTCGGACTCCGAGGGTCAAACCCTGTATGTTCCGCTCTATATCATGGACCCCTCCTGCTTCTTCCATGTCCTCCCCCTCTTCTTCCTCCTCCAAAGCAACCCGATGCTCAATATCGCCTCGGCGTAACGATGAATAGCCTGAGGGTCTCCTCGGCCCACGATCTGCGACATGCACATGTACATATATTAAGTCTTTTCACACATTCCAAAAGCAATTAAAAATTACATATTCAAAAAATTGAAAATACATTAGTGAGGGTCATGCCTGAGTTATCCCAATCCTCATCGTCGGGCAATGCCAAATCAATATCCTCGCGGAAGTCCATCCCTGCATAGGGGTAGTCTTCGATCATCACGATCTGCTCCTCGAGCCATGAGAAGAAGTCCTCACCAAAGGCTAGATGTTGTGGCCCCCCGAGCCACCTTGCATACTCACTCCATCGGCCCATCTGTGGCTCAGTCACAGGATGGATAGGCATGGTCAGCTGTGGATGCAACAACAGAACCCTCTCTAGAAAAGGTGACCAAAATGCTCCCATAACAAAATTTTAGATTCTCCCCATTCCTACACTTGGTTATTTGCTCCTTGAGTTTGGATAATACCCCCTCGCACCAGTTGAACAATGTTGGTGCTAAACACTCCACGGAAACATTCATTTGTGTACGAGATGCCTGATGAGGACTCATGCTACCTTCCACATGGGTTATAGTAAATAACACAGTTCTCATTGGAAGATCCACAACATCCTTAATGACCACTTTCCCACTTTTCTTCCCAGAACCTTGACGACAGTAATGAGCAATCAAGACATCAATGCTTGCTTCCTAGGCCCTGAACCCTGTTAAGTTCACCCGGGCTCCTCTCTTTGAGAGACCCGTAAGAAAATAGATGTCCTTGAGCTCAATCTCAAGGATATGCTCCCTAACTCGAAAGGCTTGAATGTCGAGGTCGCACATTTGTATGACATGAGTGAGAAGTTTAGCCTACTTGCGGATGCCTTTGGTCTTGAAAATTTTTAATAACCCACAGTTCTGCAATGCAGATAGGGTATCTTGGTCATTTTTAGCCAATAAATCATCATTCTCATGCTCCCTCTCTTTCCAGTTGACCATTTTGCTTCAAACAAAGTATAAACTCCTGCAAAGAGTCCAAAGAAACATTCATGAGCAAAATGGTGGCTTGATCTCAGTTTAAAAAATGAGGAAAACATTTTATTTTTTCCCTTTTTTCACCACTACCGCGTCTAGGCTCCAACTGAGAGCGTGGTAAGGGATACTACCGCACCCCCGTATCACTACACAAATTGGTAGTACCGCGTTTATCGATAGAGGGACCCCATAATAGTTACAGAGGCGAAAAAAGCCTTCTAGGGCTTTCCCAAAAATCAGGAAAATTTCACTGAAATTAAGTTTTTTGCCTATGAATTGAAAGAGGAGCTTGAGAGTTCTTACCTGGCACAGACGGATGACGAAACGGTACCTCGAATCTCCATATATGAACACTTGAAGTTTTGCCTTCCAAAGGATGAAATTCCTCTATGAGCAAAATAACCAAGGTGAAATGGTAACTTTTCATTCTTACTCCTTGCTTATATAACATCTATATTTAATTTTTGCTCATCATTTTATTCTTTTAGGTCAAAACTCTTTTTTCACATTACTAATGTCCTTTTGAGGTTTCACTAGTTTTCTTTGACAGGATCTTCCTAAGCTGTTCACACTGGTGTTTACTACTTTTTTACCTTCATTTTAAGCCGACTTTATCTTTTTCGTGCTCTGTATTAAAACTTGAAAAATATTCCAAGCATCTTTTACATCCGTATCATGCTTGTCAAACTCAAGAAAATGGTGTCGAGCTTAGTCAACTTTACTTGTGCTCATTAAATGATGAGAAAAGTATTGTTTCGGTTGTATTTTATTCTTTTTTCGGACCAAAACAATTAAAAAATTACGAAAAAGATGATTGGAGTTCTCTTTAAGCTCTTGTCAGACTCCCTCGTTTCAAAAAAGATTGCCAAGTGCACTTGTCTCTTTCACACTTGTAAAAGTATTCGAAAGGTTGTCTATTCGGTGATAGGTTACCCCTTTTTCAGCCTGACTAGACTAATTATGAGAAAGGTATACCTCAGTCAACTTTCGGCTGGGAGAGTTCTCTTAGGAATTTTTTTACACTTTTTCGGGACTGGGGGACTAAATTTACGAAAAAGTACACTCTGGAGCCTCCTTTAATGTTTTTCAGGCTCTCTAAATGTGAAAAACTATCGAGTTTCCCTTCCTTGGACTCGTTAAAATTTGACATTGAAGGACCCATCCTGGGACAAACCCCTCCTTTCTCAGGTTCGTAAAACATATGAGATCGGACTCATTTATGAGATGAGCTACACCAAGCATCTGTTATCCTCCTCAAGCTCGTAAAACAACAAAGTACTCATCTATCATGTCGGGGGAAATTGGGAAATGAGTCAAGTTTAATTTATTGGCAGCTTCTCAATCGTCACCTTTGAACATGGCATGCATCTGTCCCTTGTCTACTTTTGGGTATCTATTTATTATTGTTGAGTTATGGTCATCCTCTCAAGTTGTCTCTCTGGCCACGAGTATACTCATCATGTGTCTATCCTCTGCTATCAATCATCCCTGCTGCCAGGTTTTGCTTCATACCGTTATATGTTCAAAGGGTTTGCATTGTTCCAAGTCATCCATTGTGTCAAGACTTCTGCTGTGTCAGTACATGTTCCATTGTTTCACATCATCTCTCGTTCTGATTTCGTGTCAATGATGTGAGAATCATCATGGCCCACCTTCGACGAGTCTATTCCTGTCGACGCCAAATCACTATCCAGGAATTAGGCTTAGGATTCAACCACTAGTACCTTGGTACCTGCATGCCTCAATGGCAGGTTTCCTCGTATTCAACAGTAGGTTTTCATCATCGACCTCTGATTGAATGATCTCTTGGATGCTCGACATCAAGTCCTTTATTCGCATTTCATTGAGATGTACTATAGATACCTTGGGGATCATCATCATCATTGGTGATTTCCCTCACATCTGTTAATGGTTCACATCATTGGCCGGTAATCAAATGGTTTCTACCATGTTCAACTTCAACACCTTGTAATCACATGGCTAGAGTCGTATCGTTTGCGATCGAGTAGAAGACCCTGGACATTCTTTTGTATTCTGATTGTGTCCAGGTTGCGATGGAGATTTCTTTTGTATTGTCCCACAGATCCACTTATGTATTGGTCGTGGTTGTGTCATTTCTATCTCATGGATCTACGCTTGTTCATAGTAGCCATGATTTATCTATAGTCTATATCATCTCAGTACTCATGGATCTGCAATGTATTGGTCAGTAGCCATGCTTTGAGTCAATTATTTCCGAGGATGGGAATGCCCTCCTCGGTGGTATATCTGACATTTTGTTTCCGTTTCAGCTCCTTGTTGCTCCCCTCGATGCTATCTCCGCACAATATTTGTAAAGTATTTCATCCATCAGTCTCTTCTGACCTCACACTTTAGGGGGCATCTGTTATACCTCAATATTACACCTAACAACCTAGTGTCACATCTTTACACCAAAAAACATTGACGACACTTCCCCCTACTGACTAAACATCCAGAAAAGAAGACCAATGATTGACCACTGAAGACAAACTCTTTTCTTGTTATCTTCCAACCCAACTCAGTCTTATTTGCAATCACTATCGTGCCTTGAACATCTATTGGGGAGTGGTAGTCTCTACTACCGCATATTGCTCCTCTCCTGAGACACTATACTACCGCACTATGCTCAGGTTTAGGGGCGCGGTAGTCTAGTTATATCCTTTTTCCATGGATTTTGGGATCTCAACCTTCGAGGGATTCTGTTAGGATTGCCACCTTTGATTTGATCCTAACCCTTTCCCTATTTGGCTAGCTTGATCCACTAAACACTCCATAGATCCACACTTCTCTCTTGTTGGTTAACCTTCCCACATGCTATAAGAGAGAGGTCTTCCATGAGCCATAGGAGGACTTTTGGGGGCATCAATCCTATGATCATAAACCTTTTGTCGAGATAGCTAGAGGTGGAAGCAATTGGAGTTGGAAGACTGGCTTGGACATCAAGCAACTTTTGTAAGCACTCTTCAAGCTTATTAATAATATAACTTGCCTTGTTTCCTAGTTCGTGTGTACTGATTATGTTTCAGTTTCATGAATTATATCTATGTAGATTTGGAATTTAACTTGTAATTCAAAGACATTGGAAGATTGCATGTGCTTGTATATTGTTTTGTCTCTACAAGTCTATCATGAATATTCCGAGATCAAAACTACAAGGAGGACAAACGCTGAGCATGGAGGTGAGTTACTTTCTTTCCTTCTTCCTAATGTAAAATATTTGAAATACTAGTTTAATCCAGGATCCAAGATTACGTTTGTTTCATTTTTGTGTTAGCTTAGAGCTAGCTTAATCTACTTTATCCTAAGAGAATTTCTCTTTATCCATGGGGAGAAATATCTACAACACTCACCCCGCCGTCAGATCTCTTTTCGTTCAGAAATAATTGGGAGAGAGGACAGGAAACTGGGTCATTGCTCTTCAGCAGTATGATTTGGAACTTAAGCCAGCCACCATCATCAAAGGTCAAGGGTTATGTAAATTAGTCACTGAGCATCCAGTTGGTGAAGAGTTGAATTGGGAGAATGAAGCAGAACTGAATAAGGTTGAGGTATGTCCCATTTTCATAGCTCCTGAATCTTGGTATAGGGACCTAGTGCATTATTTGCAGCAAGGATATTTGCCGGAACACTAGAGTTCTAAGCAAAGAAGGGCACTACGTATGAAATCAGCAGCCTATCAAATTATTGATGGGATACTCTTTAGAAGAAATTATGATGGGATTTTCCTTAGATGTCTAGAGAAAGAAGATGTTTATAACGTTGTCAGCGAATTGCACGATGGCCCTGCTAGGGGACATTATTCCGGAGATACCACAACACATAAAATTCTCAGAGCTGGGTATTATTGGACCACCTTATTCAGAGATGCTCATGCTTATGCCTGGAAATATGATGTATGTCAAAGAAGTGCTGGGAAATTTCCAAAAGTAGCAGGACCTCTGCAGCCAGTTATTATATCTGAACCATTCGAACAATGGGGCATAGATGTTATTGGAGAAATAAACCTGAATTCTTCGCTGCAGCATCGGTATATCCTGACAGCTATGGATTATTTTACGAGATGGATATAAGTTTCTCTGCTGTGCAAAATAAATGAAGATGCAATTGTCAGATTCCTGGAAGGAAACATCATAACCATGTTTGGGGTTCCAATTTCCCTAGTCTTTGATAATGAAACTTATTTTTTTGTCTATGAATATTAATGAATTTGTTTATGAGAAAGTAATTAAATTACATTATTCAGCCAATTACTATCCCCAAGGAAATGGATTAGCTGAGTCTACCAATAAGAATCTCATCTGAATTCTTAAGAAAATAGTGATTGAAAATCAGAGAAGTTGGCATACATCCCTGCCAAATGCTTTATGGGTAGACAGAGTCACCCCGAAGAATGCCTTAGGAGTCTTTCTGTTCACCCTATTCTATGGTAGAGAAGACATCTTCCCTCCAAACATATTACTCCTATCCTTGCAATTGGCCCAAACCTCCTGAGGTTCCAGCAGCCAGGTCTTACAATCAAGAATTGAGACCCTGCTAAATCTTGAAGAGTCACGATAGAAAGCCAAAGACCTATTCCACCAACACCAATACATAGTCAAAAGGTGGTTTGATAAACATAAATATGGCAAGAGAAGTTTCGAAGTAGGTGACTTAGTTATGAAGTGGTACCATCCACATGATGGTAAGGGAATGCACACAAAGTTTCAACATTTATGGGTTGGCCCTTATCAAATTTCTGAAAAGCTTGGCCCATCGAAATATAAGATGAGAGACTTGCAAGGAGAGGAAGTGAATCTCCCTCTCAACGGCCTCGCTTTAAAGCAGTACTTCGCATAGTCCCATGGGGACTTTTGTACATAAATAAGTGTTGTTGTTTCTTTTTTTTTATGTTTTGTTGTTTTATGCGGCTTTTAAGTTAGTTTGGTTTGATTTTTACCTTCCTCTCTGCTCAAGTTTTCTTTATTCTTTCTTTAATAAAGACTAGCAAAACTCTTGGCTTAGCGGTAAGATAAGACTCCGAGCAAATCTCAAAATCTTGAAAGGCATAAATTCACTTATAAAGAAAATGTATCTTCGTGACTTTGCTTTCACTGAGTGGTCTCTAGGAATGAGGAGATCCTTTTCGGTTTGGTTAAAATAACCCAAGTTAAAGATCTAAGATTTAGCATTTCCTTCTTACTATCTTGGGGCTCCATTCACTCTAACATCAATGCCTATCTCAGGAAGTTCACTATGATAGACCCATGGAAAGGAAGCATGTCTCACAGATGTATAGTATTTAAAATGATCCCATGCTACAAGTAAAATCGAAAAGAGCTTATATCAAAGAGTCTGTTTTCCAGAAATTCTCGCATCAATTAAAGCACGGCTGAAAGAAGCAAAAAGCATTCAATCAAGGAAGTTGTTCTAATAATTCAGCCCAGCAAGGTTTTTCTCTGTCTGTGAAGCATGACAATCAAATAAATCTCTCGCTCACACAAAATGACATTATGGATTGAAGAATCTAAATCAAGTATTGAAAGTTGAAGAATTTTATTTCTGGAAGGCTCAAGCGACAAAAGTCGTCAATTAAGAAACATCCAAAAAGGATGTAGATAGCATGGGAATGAGGAACAAATGAATATGTCTGTGAGATATTGCCACGATCATGTGGAGTCCTTTATTAGTTGGCATCTGAAAGATAGATTTTAAAATGAACTCCACACTCTGGCCCTGAGACAGTTGTAAAGAAGTCTGAGTCAAAGTTACATTTTCCCCAATGACCATTATGATAAGAGTGATCACTGCATTCACAGAAGCTGAACTATGAAGGCATTTTCTTACACATGAAGCTAGCAGTTTGTAAGTTTTATGATCATGGGAAGAGTTTGTTTCAGAGATCTGTGTTCACTAGTGAATTGCCAATTGTTGTTGCTGCAACATCCCCCCCAAAATTTTGTAAATTTTGGGGCCCCTCCTTCTATTTTTTGAAGAAGTCCTTTGGCCTTTTGAGCTTGTTTTTCAACCCTTAAAGCCTCCTTTTTCTTCAGCAAATTTTGTTTTTCTGCTAAGGCAAAGTTATTTGTTAGTCAATTTCGGTCGCAGGTTTTAATGCTAAAAGGCCGACACGTCGCGCACTTTTTGACCTCATCTCTGTCGACCGTTGATCAGAGTTTAACCTTATTATGTGCGATTGTTGCGCAGTTGTAAAGCTTATTTTGCATCGACCGGTCGCAAGTCTCAAAATCAAAAGCGCCGACACGTTGCATAGAGTCCCATTTTATTTTTTGCCAATCAATGGCACTAAAGTCAGCATTGGTCGCAGCTTTTAAATCTTTTTCCTCTGACTAGTGCACATGTTTTAGACTTAATTTCACCAACCATTGCGTGTCTTGTTAGCTTAAATTCCATCGACCTTTGTTTCAATCCTTCATCGTAGCCTCTGGTCGCAAGGTTTATCCTTAGTTCTGTTGACTGTTACGCAATAATTACCCTTTGAATCATCGACCACGATGCAGCTTGTATTTTTGGGAAGCGTAAAAGGCTCTTTGGTTAAGAATTCAATTCTGGCTTGTGCGAAGTGATTGCTCTTCGCATTGAGCCCCGTGCACATTCACTACCCCAACTGTCCACCCCACAGGAATTAACTTCTCCTGTTATATCTATCTATATATATATCCAACGGGGATTTCATTCTATCTTTTCCAAGACCGAAGAGTATCGTTGTTTGCCATTGGGAGCTTGAACTATCACTAGCTTGGGTAAGCACGTCGACCACAGGGAGCCTTTCAGATAAAGATAGGTAGGTCCTCGATACCTTCCCTTTGGTTTTGTCTGGGAGGAAACCCCGTTAAGTGCTTGTTTTTAGCTTGAAAGTTGTTTATTGGGTCTCCTTCAAGGTGGAACCCCTGTCGTTATAACACCTAAATTGCTCCCATTTTCGTGTGATTTGTGGGAACCCTGTTCCCAATGAGAACTTATTTTCCTATTAGGAAAACTTCTCGTAAGCTGATAGAGCACAAAAGGTTTTTCTATTCATTCCCGTCGAATCGATTTACGACCCAAAAGAGTTGCGTTCCACGCGCATGCAGTATAGCCTATCAGCCACTTTTTCTGTGATATGAAAAATCCCCTCCCTCGCTTTCATTTGATTACTAAAAGGCTAAACTTGTGAAAAATCTAAGTGGTGTTCTGGGAAAGTTCCTTATCTCATAGAAACAACACTTTGCATGTTTATATTTTCTAAGGACTAGTACCAGTGGAATGATTGAATTTATCATGATGATAAGATATTGTTAAATGCTAGCTATCAGCACTTGGGTTTTCGTTTAAATGCATGGATGACTTGGTTTAAATAATCCTCTTCATTATTGTTGTCTTCAAATGACTAATTTTGATTGAAAGCTAACACCTGTGTATATTCAAGTTCTGTTAAACATCATAAATTTGAATGTTGTTTTGACTCACTGACAAGGTGTTGCTCATAAACTTGTAAACTTCTTAATTTGTGCTCTCCTCGCCATTGCAGGTTTGAAATGCAAAGGAGATCTACCAGACAGAAGGCTAAGCTTCCCGAGTCAGACTTAGACATAGAAATCCTATTGGATATCTCGCTTGAGACAATGTTTTGTGATACAAAAGTTGTCATGGGAGTAGCCCCAGGAGCCGCCGCCCCGGAATTTTAGTGGGGTGAGTTATACAGATTTATTAGGGATTAGAAGTACCCCGACACAACCTTAGAGGAAACCATGGTCTACTTGAACATGAAGAAGTCTTGCCTTCACAAGTTAGTAACTCGTCCCAAGCTATTCCCATGCTCAGAAGTTATTGGCTGGATAATTCCTCATGTGAAGATGGATACAAGATTCATTAATGATAACACCAGGATGAGTCTCATGCCCTTCACACCAGAGCATATCATGGCTACCTACAGGTTACCCCAGGAAAGGGCTTGGTTGAACAATGATTGGCTAGAAAAGAAAACAATAGACCCCCTAGAGTCTGCCAGGAAGATGCTAATAATTGAAAGGCAAATAAGGAAAAGAGGCAATGGAGAGTATGAAAATGTGCTTCTAAGGACTCCTTACAGACTCATTGCCTTAATGCTGAGTCGAATTTTCGGCATGCCAAATGGAAACGTCTTCAAGTTTGGCTAGGTGCCAGTGATGGTCCATGTAGCCACGTCCGGTACAATCTTCAATCGGGCCAACATAATCTCAGACAGCATGGTCTCACTTGTAACTATTGCCCAAGGAGGACTCACCCAGAAGAAAGTTGATTTCTTCATGTCTTCTTATTTGATAGATTGCTTATTAAGCAAGCACCCTTTTCCTGATTTGGGTTGCATTTGGAACAAAAAGGAGTCCCCTCTCTTTGTAGCTTATCAACTCACATGAGAAAACAAATACACAAATCACTACAAACAGATTTGTGAAAAGTTCATCATGCCCCTATATTAGCTCATTTTTAAAGAAGAGCCAAATTGTTTGTCTGAAAATGCCATGCCCATCATAGAAGAATTTGGGGACTATTACTTCTCCCCTAGGGGCACCTATATCAGAATGAGTGGAGGAACTAAACCTCCCTTTTTGTTTCCTCTGTATGTCACGGACTTTGTAGTGCACAAAGAAGCTGTAAGGAAGCTCTTCATCAATGGGGTCAGTAAGATTCTCAGTGAGAAGAAGAAAGCTATGTACCCACCAATGCCCTTCACCATCGGTGCATATAATCTCCAAAAGGAAAAGGAGGGTGAAACCTTTGCTCAGGACTTCGAAGTTTTTCATTTCGGCACAAAGATTTTTAGGAGGCATTATCCTAGTGGCAGAGTTGTTGAACACTGTACCAATGTCAGAGCTAGTTTTGAGTAGGTACATCTTGGGGACAAGGATGAAGAATTTTTCCGGAGTGCGAGTAACTTAATTGAGTTTGGAAAATGTTACCACCCTAAAAGAGGAGCAAGTTCCAGCCCCAGATTAGTTGGATTGATCCAAAAGGAATAAGAGGCTGCAACATCCCAATCGGAGGAGTCCAAGAGGAAGGAAAAAGAAGAAGTAGAAAGACTCCAAAAGGATAAAGAGGTAAAGCAGCAGCAAGATGCAGAAGCTGCTAGAGCTCAGCAGGCGCAAGAAGCAAAAGCTCAGGAAGATAAAGAGGAGAGGATCCAACAAGACGAAGCTGCCAAATTGCAAGAAGAAGCTTCCAAATTGCAACAAGAAGAGGCCAAAAGAATCAAAAGGGAAGAGGCCGAAAAGTTGTGGGAGATAAGGGAGAGAGCAGAGCGAGAGGCAGCAGAGATAGAAGAATAGGTAGAGAAGAGAGCAAGAGGGGAAGAAGAGAAATATAATAAAGCTGTGGAACAGGGCATGTCTAGCCCCCAAGCCATGGACTTGGATCTATCAACAATAAACAAATCAAGGATAGCTAATGAAGGGATTGTCATGACTGAAGAGTTAGCACTTACCCCATACACTCCTTGAAAGCAGTGCCAAGTTGCCAACCTCAATTCCGTTTATTTTGATAAAAGGAAGAAGGTTATTGTAGAAAGATCAGAGAAGAAGATGAAAATTGGAGAGGGTCGATTTGAAATCAGGGTATCAGAAACCCCACTTATTAAAGGGACTGACAGCAACCCTGTGTTCACAGCATCATGCACTATGGCTTTGGCTCAAGCAAGTAAAGATAATGTTGATCGTTTGGTGGGAGAGGTTAAGAAGTACAGGGAACTATGTTTCAAAGTAAAAAGTAACATGCAGAAAGAGGTGTTAAAAGGAAATGAGTTAAGGTTGAAGTAAAAAGAGCTTCAAGAGGAAAAGAAAGAAACAACTTTGCAAATCCTACAGCTCGAAGATGAAAAGAGCATACTAGAGATGCAGTTGGCAATCTCAAAAAGCAAGAAGAAAGACCTGGACAGTCACTTAGGATAACTGGAGAAGCGTGACGCCAACAATGTGCAACTAAATAAATCCTTTAAGCCTCAGCTTGAAAGGCTGACATAGGAAAAAGAGCAGCTATCAGAGCAGCTTAAGGTTACAAATGAGAAGTTGGACCTAACCGCATTTCATGAACAAGCATGCAAGATGCAGAAGAAATTTTATCAATCACTGGTGTTGATTTCAAGAGAGATATGCAGGGTGAAATAAATGATAACAAGGATGACAGCCATTGAAGTCGAGGTGTTGAAGTTGAAAAAGAAGTATGTGCATCACTTGGAGGAGATAAATAAATAATTTGAATGGAGGGAAGGGAAATATGGTTTCCTAACACACCTACGGGTTAAGACTGCCGATGAATTGGACTTGGTTTGTGGAGTCCTTGAGTTTTGTAGGGATTGTGGCACAAAGCTAAGTGTTGAAATATGGAAAACCGTCAAGATCTGTCATGCATTCTACTAAAAAATCATGGAAACCTATAAGAAATGTAGCATGGTTTTACGTCAATCTATTTATGAGTTTCCCGAAAGAGAGTAGCGTTTGGAAGATCTGTAGAATGGGCTGAATGCAAAAATAGAATACATCATAAAGATAGATGTCCTAAATC
Organism: Larix kaempferi; assembly: GCA_027924585.1. Classification (NCBI taxonomy): domain Eukaryota; kingdom Viridiplantae; phylum Streptophyta; class Pinopsida; order Pinales; family Pinaceae; genus Larix; species Larix kaempferi. The sequence continues at coordinate 420,763 of BSBM01002357.1, forward strand.
CCAACGACCTCCATCGGTTCATTGGGAAGACCTCTATCCATGCCTATTTTCTGGAAAGAATCATCGAGGCAGCAGTGGCAGGAGCAGCCAGCGTTAAATCAGATCTGCTCAAGCATGAAATAGCGCTGAAAATGACAATCTCTGCACAGGGTAGTACCATTATGTGAGAAATCAACCAGTGGGCCAGTTATATTGAAAGTGTAGACAACCCAGCTGAAGCAAGCAGTACTGCTGAAGTGGACAGTTCAGTGGGGATTGAAGGACTGGTTGAGGCAGCAGAGCCATCTGGAATTTAACTTTGTTCTATTCTAATTTTGTAAAAAAAACAGCTGGAGTATATTTTATTGTATAATAATTTTGTAAAAGATAGCTGGAAATGGTTGTTGTCTCTTTAGGCACTAGAAGACAAACTTTTGGGTCTCCCTAGGGTTAGGTTTTAGGAAGAGACAAATTTTGTAAAATCTATAAATATAGAGATAGAAGAGATGAGAAGGGACTTTTGGCAGGTGAAAGGACAAACTGATTTTGTACGTGAATTACTTTGCTACATCAATGAATGAAGCTCTATTTTGCCTAAAGAAAGCTTGCACCGATTTTTGTTGTGGGAATGTTTTGAATGTTGGCCGAATTATTTCTGCGTTATTCATACATTGAATGTGAGATCGTTCTTAACTAATCTGAATTCTTTCTCTGTTATGAATGCTTTCACTTTCCTATGCAAAATTTTTGTGTAAAATGAGTAATGGAATGTTTATCTCTGTCAAAGCTATCTTTGATAATCTTTAGCTTTCTACTATAAATGCTTCTATTAATTAGAACAGCTATCTGTGAAATTCTTGGTTGCATTCCCAGTTTATTACTCATTCTTTCAGTTTGCTCCTTGCAATGATAGATTAAATTTGCTCAAACAGTTTTAGATCATATTTGTTTAACTGCATGCATTTAGATTACAGCGATTGCATTTCATCTTTAAAATAAAAATACATAAACGGTGGATCGGGCCACAACCGGTGAAAAGAAAACAAATATTTAAATCTTACACAGTAGTCGGGCCGTTAACTGGATGGATTCCCCACACCAAATTGTGAGCTATCTAATTGGGCTTGCTTACTGGGGAGAATCCCTTGTTGATTGATGCTATGATTTTTTGGGCATCAACCCTTACCTTCAAGTTCTAAAAAGGAACTTTCATCCACATGAATACGTCTGGGATTTCTTCGTTTTCCTCTTGATAATCGGGGCAAGGGAGTCGGAAAGGAAGTACGAGTCTCCTCATCGGTTTGTTGTGGCCCTTCGTTCACAATTTGGTCCTGCAAGGAAGTGTGTTCGACATGTGTGTGCTCTTCTTGGGGAGGTTTCCAATTAACAACTTGTTCAATATCCATCCCTTCATAGTCGGCATCAACCAAGATTTTATTGACTTCAACCACTTCGTCATTGCTTGTTGATGGATTTAAGGCACTAACATTTTGATGTCTATGGTTTTCCATGTACAACCTGGCCTTTTCTCTTATCTCATGGGCTTTTTCATGGGGCGACTCCTTCCTTCTAGATTTTTTATTATTATTACGTCTGTTGACCATCTTCAATACGTTTTTTAACAACAACAACAAAAAAATCACCCGTGCAAGAATAAATAACAAATAAGATATTATTTTTCAATTATGAAATGAGGAAACTCGATGTGCATGATTATTAAAACTCGATGTAGCAATTGATTATGTACAACAACATCTAGGGAGAATGTTTTCATATAATCTTAAAATCTATTGAGAATTCCCTAGATATAACAACAACATCACATCTAGGAACTCAATTTGAGATGTTTTCTTGTCATCTTGAAACAATGTACAATGAGCCTCTTTTTGGTAGCTTGGCACATGGCACATGGTTTTTTGACAATATTTTGTCTTAGTAGATGGTATTGGATGGTGTTATGGGATGTTAGTAGGAACACATTTCCTACAAAAGGAGAAGCTCCTACTCACTTCATTTTTGTGTTTTGGATGAGGGAAAATAGCCCCAAAAGATTAAGAGTTTGATTCTTTAGGTGTTTGTGTGAGTTGTTGTAGTGAAATCATGAGGAATTCAACAAATGTTTGTGTGTTGGATGGAGTTATGTGATTATGAAAGGTTATTGGTGGTGATGCAAGTAAGTTTTTTCTATTATCTTTATGAAAGGTTGAAAGCATTGCTTGGTGCATGTTGTAGTTTTTTTTTGGGTAAGATGTTTTTATTGTCTATGTTGAAGATTAAAAAGACTAAAATACATTTCATACAATTCAGGAGGAAAAACTAAAATAGATACAATTCAAACAAAGTGAATAAAGACTAAAATACATTTCACAAGAAAAATTTGTCACCATACCTCAACGATTAGGATTGCTCTTTGCTTGAAACATAAAATTCTCTTTTGATGTATCCATTGTATGTAAGAAGAGTTCAAGTGTGTCCAAGCAGCATGAAAATTCAATCCAAGGAGCCAAATAGAGTCCAACTATTGTGTATTCAATCCAAGGAGCCAAATATAGTCCAACTAGTGTGTATTCAATCCAAAGAGCCAAATAGAGTCCAATTGGTGTGTATTCAATCCAAATTGTCAAATAAACACCAAAAGGTGTGTGAATTCAATCCAAAATGCAAGTGATTGTCGAACTGTTCGTGAAAAGAGTGAAAAATATGAGATACATGAGAGAAAAAATGCGGGATAAGAGCGCGGGTTATTTTCTAAATTTTATGTTCAGCAAAGGCATGCACACGCTATCAGCGCATGCGCGCCTTTGTTGAACGTTTCTTTGTTCAGTGGATAACGTTTAGTTCATTTATTTCCCAATAAATCTGTATATGTCGGTTTATTCCTGGATCCCCTCCCCCATAAAGGCCTTTAGGCCCTCTTCTAAACCATAATCCCTAAGTGCATAAGTGCTTCTAGGTGTGCAGGGGTTTGGGGGTTAAGGTTATAAGGATTGTAGGTTAAGAGTTAAAGGTTATAGGGATTTTAGGTAAGTTATGGGGTTAAAGGTTATATAAAAATAAAAATCTACCAATATTAAAATGTAAATTATGATTGGTTAAAATTATACGAGCTATGCAAAATTGAATGTACAAATTATCATGGAAATTGAACACATAAAGAAACCAAGATAACTTGAAATACATATTCAAAAGTTGATTTTCTATCAACCACACAACCTGAACCATATGAATCTTTATACCCACATATCTTAGGGCCTTTGATTCTATTGCACAACCCTTATTCATCCAATTACTTGTTAATTCTAATGTACCATGCCTTGGGTTCCTTCTTTAGGCCATATATAACCTTCTTTAGTGTGCAAACAAGATGCTCCTACCTTGGAACTTGAAAAACTTGTGGTTGATATGTGTACACTTGTTCCTCCAAATCTACATTGAGGAAGCCATTTTCCATATCTATTTGATTGACATTCCAACTAAATTGTGCTACCGTGGATATAATTAATTGAATTATGATCATCTTTTACATAGGGGAAAAGGTCTCTTCGTAGTCGATGCCCTCTCACTTAGAGAACCCTTTTGCAACCAATTGTGCCTTATGCTTGTCGAGTGTGCCATTTGATTTTTGCTTGACTTTTTACACCCATTTGCAACCAATGGGTCTCTTCCCTAGTGGAAGCACTATGAGAGTTCAAGTTTGATTTTTCATTTGAATCTCATGTTTGGTTTCCAAGGCCTTCCATTCAATTTTCCCTATTTCCTCCTCAAACACCTATGGCTCATTAAATCCCTGAACATTGGCCATGAAAATTTTTTTTACCATGTTTGTTTTATGTTTTCTCTTACCCCTTGATGATAATCCCTTAATCATTTCTCCCACCCGAATATCCGTAATGAATTTTTGAGCCACCACTATGGCCTCTTATTGGGGCCCTCCTCATCGAAGTCAGTATTGTCACCATGACGTGTCTTACCTCTACATGTTTCACATGAATGCTAATTTGCATTGTCTGCATCAAAAATTATTGTAGACTTCACATCCTCAAAATATTTCCCCATTTCGGGTGGATCTTCTTGGATATTGACACTTGTATCCTTCACCACAACTGGTTTCTCCATGTTAATTTTCAAATCTAAAGAAGCTTTGAAAGGTTGAACTTCTTCATCAACTATGACATATCCATTGAATATCAACTGATTGGTGTTAACATAAACCATCCTATAATATTTATATATGTCATTGTACCCTATGATCATCAATTTCTCTCTCTTAAGGTCAAACTTGGTTCTTTTCTCATCTAGAATCTAGTCATGGAAAATATAACTAAATACCCTAGAATGAATGAATTTAGGCTTCCTCCTAGACCATGCTTCCTTTGCGGTGTTCTGCTTAACCACCATCATTAAAGATCTATTTAATAGATATAATATTGTAAACAATTACTCATCCCAAAACCTATTTGTAACACACATGTTCTCCATCTTACACATGGTCATCTATTTAATAGCATGGTTCCACCTCTCACCACACCATTCTATTATGGAGTGTAGGGTGTAGTGAATTGTATTTTTATTTGATGCTTATTGAAAATGTTATTGAATTATTTGGAACAAAATTCTTTGTTATCATCAGACACGAGTGCTAAGGTGACATCCTAACTCTTTTTTCTTGAAAATTTTGAAATTCATTAAACACTTTATCTTTCAATTTCATAAAATAAACCCACATTTTCCTATTGTAGTCCTCAACAAAAATAAGGAAATGCATGCACATTTTCCTACTATAGTCGTCAATAAAAAGAAAGAAATACCGAACACTAGTGTTGGATTCCATGCTCATTGGTCCACAAATGTTTACATAAACCAATTAAATGACTATGTTTTCTCCCCAGAATTTTCCTTCCTCAAATGGTGCTCTATGTTGCTTTCTCTTCTAACAAGCTCCAAAATTACCCTATATTTGTGCTTGGATATCATGAAGTCCTTCTACCATATTACCTCAAGTCATATGAGAAAGGTAGGTTAAGAATAGGTTCCCATATAATCGATGTCAAAGAGTACTTATATTTGATGTACTTGTGCTTACCATTGCATGCTCTGTGACCTATCCAATGTTGAATAGTCTAAACAATCCATGATTGTCCACACCTAGAGCTATAGTCTTGTTGGTCTCCTTGTCAAATAAGTAGCATTTATGTTTGCTAAATTTCACATCTAGATGGGGTTAACATCTTATAGACTGAATCATCAAGGGTAGAATAATCTGCATGCCTAATACATAATACACATTGAGGAAAATCAAGTTACCCATGACCCATCCTTAGTGCTCATAACCTTCTAATAGTGAGATATCACCACTCATAGGCCTAATTTCCTACATAAAGGTCATGTGTGGTAGTTCAAGGGATTATTGGTTTCCTTTGAGCTTCAAAATTTATATTTTAGGCCTAATTTCAATGTCTCATTCCTTTACATTGGTTTATGGCTCAAGACCTATACCTAGTTCTCAAGCAAATATGATCATTTGAAGGTGAAGTATCTGCTTACAATATCATATGTGTTTATTGCACCGAGAGTAGTGACGTGGTTACAACTTATAATGGGGGAAATGTGTAATGTAATGTGGCGTAACGATGTCACGTTATGTACCCAAAAGAAAAGTAATTAAAAAAATTGATGTCAACCCATAAAATAAAAAGTGAAAACCAATTAAAAAATCCATATCCTCTCATAAAACAAAATTTTAAACCAGATAAAAACTCATTAAAAAAATAATACCTAAAGAAATAGGATGCCTCTCAATGCTTGATAGATATGCGTTTATGATGGATCTATGCTGGTTCAAGGAAACAATCATATGCTAATGATACCATGATGGCACATTCATCATGAATAGGCCAATGATACCCTCAAAATGGTATATGTTCTTGTTGGAGGAAACCTTGTTATCCCTAAATGGCTGTAACATTCCTTTCAGTCCCAAGCTTCATGTCTCCTCCCATGACCATGTCCAAACCCCCAATTCCAAAGACTTGGATACATAATGCCATGGAATCATGGATATCCTTGCAAAGTCATACATGGTGCTTTGAGACATTTTTCATGGCTTTGGATACCTCAATGGTTTCTTTAGGTACAAATGCATGGTCTTTTCCCCTCAAATGTCATTCCCAAGGACTTGAGACACATACATATTTCTCCAAATTACCTAATTGCACCAACATCCCTAATCATAAGCAATTGGCACACTCAAGAAGCCATGTGTGGTTGGTTGAGGAAACCTTCTTAGTCTTTGATGGATAGAAGAATTCTTCAAGGCCCAAGGTTTTGGTATCCTCCACTAAGCATGTCCAAGTCCACAAGGCCCCAAGACATAAATATAGATCATCATGAAGACCATTGGCAAAGTCATGTGTTGTGCTTTGAAGCATTTTTCATGGATCTAGATGCCTCAATGCTTTATTTAAGGATAAATTCAAAGTATTCTTCCCTAGAGAATCATCCTAAAGGCCCCGAGACATGTACATACTACTTAAGAATATCGAATAGCACTAATATCCTCCATCATAGAGTAATGATACCCTCAAGATGTCATGCATGGTTGGTGGATGAAATATTCTTATCCTTGCATGGCTAGAAGATTCATTAGGTCCATATGATCAAATCTCCTCCCTTGACTATGTCAAAGGTCCTAAGGCCCTAAGACATAGATACATATTTCCACATATATCCCTATGAGGTAATGCATGGTTCCTCAAGGAATTTCTCATGGCTTTGGATGCCTCAATGGTTTATTTAGGGCCAAATGCATGGTATTCTTCCCTAGAAAACCATTTCCAAGGCCCTAAGACATGTAGATACTAAGTTCAAAACCATATAATGGCACTTCTATCCTCAATCACGGGACAATGGTAGCTCAAGAGGCCATGTGTAGTTGGTGGAGGTAACCTTCTTATCCCTAGATGGATAAAAGATACCTTTAAGGCCCATGTCTTAGGTATCCTCCCTTGACCATGTCCAATGCCCTAAGTCTCCAAGACTTGGATACATAACACAATGGATACCCCTATAAAGTCTTGTTTGGTGATTTTAAGCATTGTTCATGGCCTTGGATGTCTAAATGGTTTCTTTATGGCCAAAGGAATGATATTCTTCCATAAAACATCATTCCAAAAGCCTTGATCAAGAACATACATATTCCTCCAAACCACTTCATGGTATCGACATCCTTAATCAGAGGCCAATGATACCATTAAGAGTTCATGTGTGGTTAGTGGAGGAAATCATCATAGCTCTTTCTGGATAGAATATTCCTTTAGGGCCCAAGGTTCAGGTCTCTCTCTCTCTGACTATCTCTTTAAACTGGCTATGGGTTATAGGTTTTAAGGGTTGGGTGTTTGATGATAGAGTTTAGGGTTGATGAGAATTAGAGGTTATAAGGGTTAGGGGTTAATTTTTATTTGACTAGGCACTTTAGAGGTTAGAATTATGTGGTTAGGATTATAGGGGTTAAGGGATATATATCATTATGTGTCAGTATTTAGGAGTTTTAGGGGCTATAGTAGTTTAGGATTATAGTGGGCCAAGATTTATGGTGGTTAGTTGTACTAGGGACTAGGGGTTGTAGTGGCTAGAGACTAATGGTCAAGGGTTTGGTGTAATATCCCGATTTTGACCCCGTTACATTAAAATGTAAATGATGTAATATTGTTATAAAATAGTGGTGAGGAGCTCAAGGCCAAGGCCCCTCCATCGATTTAGTGATGAATATGGTTTGCATGCTATCCAGGAACAATGGAATTGCAAATATCATGTAAATATGAATTTTAATAAAATACTCACAACTAGCTATGCAATGCAATGCAACAAGAGATGGGGGCATGATATTTACAAGGAATTGGGAGGGAAATATTCAAGCCCTTGGATCCAATCAAGTCAATCCAAGTGTCAATGAGAGAACCCATAAACCATCAACTACCCATGTTGACTTTTGTGCACAATCATTCATTTCTTCCAAGAGTTGGTCGAGGTAGTTAATGCCTTCGGGAATGGGGGGGTATGGCTATCCAAATTCGAGTATGGGAAAGCCACCCTTCATGGAAATTCATGTTTGGATTCTTGGGTAAGAAATGACCCACGAAATTGATCCCCATGCCATTATCCATCAACCAGTTTTTCCTCTCTCACTTTTTTGGAGCTACCTGGGAGATTTCCCCTCCATTTTTTTATGGTTTTCCTTAATTTCTAGCTATGAAGAGGGTGTTTTGGTGTTGCAGAGCTGCTAGGAGGAAGGGATCTCAATTTGGGGTTTCATTGACGCCGTTTTGGCCAGTTGGAATGCTCATAACTTGTGGGAGAAATCATTTTTTCTCCCTGTGGTCAAATTTCCCCTTCCCACAGTTCATTTTGGGTGAGCCACGAGTTGGGAGAGCCAATGAGAACCCTGTTTCATAAATCCCTTTGTAAAATTGTTTATCCATGCCCAACCATTGTGCTTAATGTGTGTGGAAAGAGTATGCTAGGCTATGAGTTATGGGTATCCATTGTTTTGGCTTGAACTTGAGTACAAGCATCCAGAAATGAAGAGGGTTCATATTTAGCCTGATAAACCCAGCTGTGGACTGGCTTGGCTTAGATGAAATGTTTATTTGGATGTGCATGAGCTTGAGTGTTCCCTCTCCTTGTAGAAATCATGCCCAGCTCGGGGGTGGAAAATGTGTTGAGAGATTGATGAACACCACTGGCCTATGGTTGGGTGGAATGTTGCAGCGGCATAGCTAGTTGCTTGGGATAGCTTCACCCTTGAGATAAGTATTCTCTATGTGTTTTACTTCTGCACTGTTTTAATTAATGGATGAATGTTCTTGATAGTATGCTGGATACATGTGAAATGTGTGTGGATGATTTTTTATTCCGCTATGCATGTTTGCTTTGATTTTCATCTGCACACATATGTATTTTATTTGTAATGCCATGAGTTTGTTCATGATGAATGGGGATAAGTTTTGTAAAATCTTAGAATTTGGTATCATGTTCCCTTCCTTGAATTCGATCCATGGGAGGGGACTTGACATTTGGGGATTGAGATATAGGGGTCATGGATTTATGGTTACAAGGATGAATATTTATATGTACATGAGGATAATGCAAGTTAGTGATTTTGTCTAATAATATATCTCCTAACCCATGTGGTGAAGGAGAGAAGAGAGGGGTGAGGGAGGGAGGAAGGATTGGGTAGAGTGAAAGAGAGTGGGCGGGATTGGACACATAGGAAGAGAGGGGGGGTGGGATTATAGATAGGTTGGGGGGGTTTAGGGAGAGATAGATAAAAATCAAGGTGTGACAAAGAATGTGTGCGCACATCCACATGTGCACGCACAGAAACACGTGAGCACCTCTACATGTGCGTGCATCTACACGTGCACGCAACTACGCGTGAGCACATTTGCGCGCATGCATTTTTGGATTCAATTTTTTTTTGGTACCCTTGCAAGTTTGGTATTAGATTCAAATTGCCAAACCTTGAGGCTCGGTTTGAGTTATGGAAAAACACACCAATTTCTGTAACTTCATCTTTTTCACGCTTAGTTCTGCATATGCTCCACTTGTGCACTATTGATCAAATTGCACACAATTGTCGCGCTCTATGTGCAGATTCTAACTATATATTTTTTGAATAGGTCTGTTATTGTTTTCTATTTTTAATTCATTTTTAACTGCACTCATGTCAAATTTGTAAAGAACATAGGTCGTTTATTTGGCCTATAACTTTTGATTGGCTTACATATTTCAAGAATGGAAAAGAACCTGCACAAGAGTACAAGAATACCTACAAGATTAAAAAAAAAAGAGTTTTTTTTATTATGTTCAGACTACGATATGGTGGACCAACACTTGACCATGTCGTTTTAAGGCTTCACAGAGTTCGTAATTTTAAAAAAATATTAAATTAACTTTTAAAATTTTGGAATAATAGCCCTGAAAAATATTCATTTGTTGCCTATGCCTCTACATATTGTTTCCTCATAAATTGACAATTTACATAACGAACTGATGGACCAACACGAACATATGCATTATGTTTAGAGAAAAAATAACATACCAATCTTAAAATAATGACATTTTGGGATGGTTATACCACTTTTCCATAAATAAAAGTTGTATATTCCGGAAGGTGATCCGTTTTTCTATGTTTCATATTTTTACACCTAATTCTAAAAACTTTTGTAGGTACCTCTAATAATTCATTTTAATGATAAGATTTATGTTTTTCCAGCATGCAATTGTAACTAACGTGTCATAAGTGGGTATCATTACCTTGCATGATCCAAGTGGATATTGGTGGCCACCCTCCTATTCCACTTGGGGCCCCAACATTGTTCTCTCAGTTCTTTCAGTTTCCATATTTATAGCACAACTTACTATTTTTAGCAGTTTTTCGGGTCCTAAACTTCTGGATCCGTTTTGAGGCCCTAAACGACGTTTTTTGGGGAATCTTTCTTGGTGAATGCCCCCATTCATTTTTTTTAGCATATTCTTCAGATTGATCTTCCCAACAAGGTATCATTTGTGTCAAACAGAGATCGTATGCCAAAGTTATGGCACCGAGAAATTGATGTACCAATTTACCCGAACGGGGCCCATAGTTTGGCATGGTTTCATCTTTTAGGGTTAGGTTTTTGGATGTTTAGGGTCTTCCTTTGTTGCTCACTAATAGAGAGGCTTTGAGCCCCTTTGTAAGCAGAGTTTAGAGGCCGGTAGCCGACACATATCTTCTTAGAGATAGCTACCAACGCTCTAGCTAGTTTATTTCCATTATGTGTGTAAGCATATTTCTGTTATGTGATATTAATGAAATAAATTCTTATTTTTGTTGCACCTCTGCGTTTATGTGTATTTCTGTAAACCCTTGTGTTCCTTCATAAGTCCGGATCATTGCACCATCCCTTCAACCTTGGGTTGAAGTCACCTATGGATTAAATTTAAACTTAGATTGAATTCAACCATGGATTTAAGTCAACCTTGGATTCAAGTCAATGATGGATTGGAGACAACCTTTGATTGAAGTCAGTCTTGGAATGAAGTCAACCATGGATTGAAGTCGGCCTTCCTTAAAGTCAACTATGGATTGAATTCAAATATGGATTGATGTCAACCTTGGATTGAAGAGAACTATGGATTGAATTCAACCATGGATTGAAGTCAACCTTGGATTGAAGTCAACCTTGGACTGAAGTCAACTATGGATTGAAGTTAGCTATGGATTAAATTAAACCAGGATTGAAGCCAACTTTGGATTCAATTCAAACTTGTATTGAGGCGAAACTTGCTTAAAATTCAACAATGGAATGAAGTCAACCATGGTTCAAATTCATTCAACCACTTTTTAAAATGTGGCTATGGATTAAAGTCAACCATGGATCAAAGTGAACCTTGGATTAAACTCAATTATGGATTGAATTCAACCATGTATTGAAGTCATTAATGTTAATATTATTAATGGATTAAAGTCAACCATTGGATTGAAGTCAACCTTGGATTAAAGTCAAACTTGGATTGAATTCAACAATGAATTGATGTCAACCTTGAAGTCAACCTTGGATTGAAGTCAACCTTGTATTGAAAACAACCATGGAATGAAGTCAACCTTGGATTGAAGTCAACCTTGTATTGAAGACAACCATGGAATGAAGTCAACCTTGGATTGAATTCAACCATGGATTTTATTTAGCCATGGATTGAAGTCAACCTTGGATTGAAGTCAACCTTGGTTGAACTCAACCTTGGATTGAATTCAGCCATGGATTGAATTCAACCATGAACTATTATTATCTATGGATTGAAGTCACCCATGGTTTAAATTCAACCTTGGTTAAAATTCAACTATGGTTTGAATTCAACTATGAAATTAAGTCAACCATGCTTGAAAGTCAACCTTGCTTAAAATTCAACTATGTCTTGAAGTCAACCTTCCTTAAAAGCCAACCATGGATTGAATTTAACCATGGTTCAAAGTAAATTAACCACTTTTAAAATGTGGTTGTGGTTTCTTAATATGGTTAAACAATGGTTGGCCATGTTCTCCTGGTTATGTCAACCATTGTCAGCGCCAATGTTCTCTTTGTCGGTAAAAAATTATGCTTAAATAATTCAACATTAAATTATCAATCAGGGCTCGTATGCTTAGAGGTTCTGATACTATATGGGTGGGACCGAAGCCTAAACTAACTTAATCTAGCCTAACTTATCCTAATTTAGCCTAATCTAACACTGGCAACACACCCAAATAATAAAAATATTGAGTAAACTAAGATAGCTCGTCACCTTGAGAAGAAATCCAACATGGAGTGACCACATCTCAGGAGTTAGGACATAAATCTATCCATTGGTGGTTTAAAGCTATTGGAAAATTTAATATACAAGAAAACTAAAGTGCGGGAATTACTACAAACTAAAAATCAAAACCATTACCAAAAATAGAAAACTAGTGCAAGAATCTATGTTGCAAAAATTAAAACTAAGCTAAAAAGAATAAATAAACAAAGGAAAAATGAACTCAATGAAAATGATTCCAAGCAAACTCTATGCTAAATATACCTATGCTCGAAATCCATTCCTCACAAATTGTGACAAAATATCAAAATACAAATTTTCCAATTTACAAAAAACATGAAATTCATTGCAAACTACAAATATTTTTTTATATTTACAAATTAACAAATATAAAAAATTAATTATACAAACATTCTCAAATTTATATAATATTCATTTACAAAATACACAAAATTTGAATATTTACAAATTATTTAATTACACAAATTTACTCAAATAAATTACAAATTATACATATATATTTACAACCTGCAACTTATCTAAGATTTATTATCATAGAACATTATATATATATATATATATATATATATATATATATATATACACATAAATTAAAAAATGAACAAATGTTTTATAAAAAAATTATATACATTATACTAGAATGTAAATATCCCAACTTAATGCATTATGGCAAGTCATCCATAGTAGCATATTTCGGTAGTATTGGTAGTTCATGTACAGAAATTTGGAATAATTCGAATTTGTTAAATATTCGGTGTAGATGTAATAAGAATATGAGTTTTTACTAGTGAACAATTAATTTTTTTAAAACAATTTATAAAAACCAAACTTTAATTATTTGAACATTATAACACAAAAATACAATTCAATTTAATACTATCTTATTAGAATAATTTATTTTTTAAATAAATGATTGATTTTATTATATAAATATCTATGTATATTTATGGTGTATTTGTGAATATTTGATTAAAAGTATTTTATGTAAGCATTCTACTAGATTTTTTCTTCACATATTTTTTCGTATCAGATCATATTCGTATCCATATTCGTACTCGAATTATGCTATGATTTGAATGTAGGTTTATGACTTATCCAAATAAAATTTCAAGTTTAAGTTTAGTCATATGACTTGATAACCAACACACAGAAGATTTATGACTTATCCAAGTAAAATTTCAAGTTTAAGTTTAGTCATATGACTTGATAACCAACACATAATTATGTACATAGAATTTGAAGTTGAATTGATTTCTGAAAATCGAACGCAAGGAAATTTATAACTGGAAATCAGAGGTAGAGAAATTTATCTTGCTAACCTAGTCAACGAAATTGAAAGCAAAAAAAAAGAGTGAAACCTATGATCCACAAGTGGCCTTCTGGGGGATTAACAAAACCATTTCCGGAAATGATCTACATGAGCTAATAAGCAAATACAAGTATTCAGAGTATTTTGTATGGCATCCAGCTTGTGCCAAGGAGGAGTCATCTAAACCGAACTCCCAACCAAGCTGAGAATTTTCTACCTGCACGAACCCCCTAGAATATGATTGCAAATATATATATATATATAACAAATTTCTAATTTTGAAATTCGGCCACAAATAAATTCTGAGAAAATTACGTTTGATCGGGCAAGGTTTTCTCCAGATCTATTTAAAAATTATGAAAAATTCCCACAATTAACAGTAACGTAAATAAATGAGCATATTTGGGAAGTGGGTCTTGAACCATTTGACAATATTCTTCACGGCCTGAAAATTGCTTCCTGGTTTAATGGGAACTGTCCAGTGCCGGATCAAGTATTTTCTCAATGTAATGTTAATTCTGCCAAATTTTGGTTTTAAGATTTGCATCCTGGAATTGTAGGTAGTCCACATGTTTTATTGTCGTTGAATGGTGTTTGTT